>QUWT01000572.1:0-17368 GCA_004329165.1 Spatholobus suberectus | reverse complement strand
AAGAAGAAATCCAAAATAGTCATAAACAATAAACTTAGTATTATTATTTAGAAAATATTAATTGGACAACGCTTTCACAATTACCAATAAGAGGTAGATCTAAAATGATTATTGCGAACCACATAAGGTAAAACCACAAAACCAATCTTTGAATTTTTTTGATCATGTTTTGCATTATGATCAATTTGGATTGGCTTTTGGTTGATGTTTGCAAAACCGAACTGATCCAATCAAACCAATATTTTTAATTACATATACATTATTATGCATTTTACATGTAACTTCTATATGTTTTATCATTTTTTAGTGTTTAACTAATATTTTTATTATACTTTTTTATGTATCCAATCAACATAGTAGAGCTACATATACTTCATTCTTCTAGACTTTATTTTGAATATATATGTTCTTGTCTCCTTAGGAAAAAAAAATCATGTTATAGGATAATTATTCAATTCATTGATACTTCTTTTTATGCTTGTTTTAAAAATAATGTTCAATATTTAAAGAGTAATAAGAAATTAAAATGTCAGTAAAAATCAAATCATTCAATCTAAGTCAAACCACATTTTATCAAATTAGATTAGATCGGATTTTTTTAAAGAAGCAATCCAAACTGAATCAAACTGCAAGTTATTTTATTCCTTAAATTGAACCTCCAATAATAATAATAATAATAATAACTAGTGGAAAGAGAGAATTTTTTAAAATAAATAAAATAAAATAAAATGATGCAATAGGTAGTTTAAAAAGTAGCTAAAGAATATAGTAGTCCAATAAAAATGTAAAAACCAAAAGAGACTATTCTCTTTATAATAATATAATAATATATATAATAGTAATAATAAGAATAAAGTAACAAGTAACATAAGAACATTAACGATGAAGTCACAGATATATGATGATTTGAGTAAGAAAAACTTGGCATAAAAAAAGTAAGAAAAACTCACAGATATTGAGTGTCTACCCAGCCTGATATATTTGCTATTTCTTTTAGGGCAGCTCTCCAATTTCGTACCTTTTCGCTGTCCTTTCCAAATTTCTCTTCATGATTTCTCATAGCCTTCTCAAACTCCCCCTTTGGTGTCTAACATGGGACGGATCACACCATAGAAGATAGGAAAACTTCTCGACCCAAACCTTTTCTTGATTCAAGAATCTTTTGGAGTTCATCTAAACACCAAGTAGATGAAGCGTAATTTGGGGAGAGAATCACGACATAAGAGAGAGACTCTTCAATTGTTAGGGAGTTGGAATGAAATAACCTCTCCTTTCGCAATTTCTTCATCATCTCTAAATGTTTTCAAACCCTTTCGCTGCAAAGCAACGTACAAGTGATCGGTAAATGTTTTGCGCGTGTCTTCTCCCCGGAAGCTCAAGAAAACATGAAAGGTCCATCGATCAACACTCGAGTGCGATGCTTCTTTGGTGCCAAGTGCCATTGAAAGCTGATCTAAAATATATGCTTTTATATGTCAAATAAACGTCACATGCAATACACCTTGTAAACAAATATATATATAATATAATATATATATATATCATGAGGCAATCAAAGAAAATAAGATATGAAATAAGACAACTTGGTCGAGCATGCTTGATATAGGATTGTAAAAACAGAGTCATAATATATTAACCTAGTTAATATTCCTTGTGCAATATCTTCTGGTCTTTTTGTCCGCAACGTCAGAATATCGGCTAAACTTTTAACGGGCTCAACTTCACACCATGTTCTCACATGCTTCGTGAAGTTCTAGATTTGTGGTTGGTTCTGGTGTACGCAATTGTAAGAACTAAGAAGGGATTTCTTTCTCAAGGTTCTGCAAGAGAGGGTGGCGTAGGGTGAACGCTGTATCGGTATATGTTGATTCGGTATGTTTGGGAGAGTTGTCTGTCACTTGATATTATATATAGAGCTCCCAGTGCATCTCAATTTTTTTGGGAGAAATTCTACTGTACCCTTACAATTTTAGGGGTTTTGAAACAGTAGTTTTTTTTATCAGTGGTTATTAAACAGTTGCCATGTTAGTATTTTGCTATCTAGTAATAAAATTGTTACATAATTTCTATTTAGTCCTTAATTAATTAAAATATTTTTCTTTAAAATTTAATAATTACAATTGTTTTAATTTAGAAAATCTGATTATTGTTTTAAATATTTTAATTTTCATGAACCCTAATTTCCTTTGCCTTTCTTGGTGAAACTTTTCTTCCATTCATATACATCGGATGAGTTAAATAGGTTAACAGGGAACTTTGGTTCAAAGGCTTTATTGGCGAAGGTTCCTATAGACGAGTTTACTATGCAAAATTGAGTGATGGTACCGATGCTGCAAAAAAAACTGGATACTAGTTCTTCCCTAGAATCTAACTCTGATTTGGGGCTCAGGAAGATTTTGATTTGAGATTGTAAATCCATTGAAACAATGTTTTGTTTTATGGTATTGTCATACATGTCACTGTGGATTGTGCAGTTATCAGTTGTTTCAAGACTAAAGCATGACAATTTTGTGGAGTTGGGTATTGTCTAGAGGCAGATAATAGAATTTTGGTTTATCAATATGTAAGTCTTGGTTCTTTGCATGGCGTGAGAAAAAAAAGAGAAGACGGCTCAAGAGCAGTAAGTAAAACAGAAGAGGGAATTATTCACAAGCCCAAAAAGATGACATGGCAATTTGATGATGTAAAAACTGATTGTTCCAAAATAGTCCAATTTATCAGGGTACCATAGTAACTCCCTTTTTTTGGTATTAAAGTGCATCTCAATTTAGTTGAGTTTCATTTATATGGTTGTAAGGTATCACAGATTATTTTCAAGAAAGTGAACATGGGAATATCACATTTTCATGTTTGGTACAAGTTTTAAAAAATATATTCCCAAGCATGGTTGATTCTTAAGAATGTGAAATACTAGTCTTACTTCCTTATTCACATAGTGAAAAGTGAGTATCTTACATTCTCATGATGAGAATAAAGTTGCTTTATAAGATAGCACCTTCCTCTTTCACATTTCTTCTTTTACTTCTACTTTTCGAATTTTTTAATTAAAAATTTTTTAATTTTTTTAAATTATTAAATGTCAATCAAACATATTCATGGAAATAATATTTCCAACCATAGTATTTCAGGAAATGTGTTCTTAGGAATGCAATATCAAACTGTAAAACGAACGCCCCATATAAATCTCGTGCAAAACATTTTACAGTTACTCTATCACTTCTCATCCTATTTAGGTGATAAAGTAAATTATGATCAATGTTTATATAAAATTATTTTACACAATATTTCACGTGACATTTTTTATTTTTAAATAAACATGTTATTTTAAAAAACTTTTAATCTTCACAATCCTTATATGGGTGTATGATGCAAATCTGCTGCTTTCGCTCTTATATAAAAACTAAAGCGTGGACTTGTACAATATATAAATAAATTTTGGATGAGAGTAATTTTTTGTATATGTAAAAAAGTATATTGGTATTTTTATATTGCTGGAAAAAGATCCCATACCAGTTAAAATTTCTACAATAAGGTACTTAATTAATTTAACATATTATTATAGAAGAAAACATGAAAATAGGCCAGGCTACCTGAGAGGGGCCTATAGCCTAACCTACATTAAGTCAAGTCAAGCCAAACTTATTTACTAAATAAACTAGGTTAAGGCTTTTATAGAAGACTATTTGTTTAAAAGGTCAGGCTTTAGGCAATTCAAAAAGCCTTTTAGGCCTAACAAGCTAGCCTATTTAAATAAAATAATAATAATATTTTGTTAACATTTTTATATTAAATCTCTATAATGTATTAAAGTCATATATTTATTTACCTTTTTAAATATTTAGCATTTTACCTCCATAGAGAATCGAATCTATAAGTTATTGAAGGATAATTCTAGGTCATATTTAGAGACCTTATTGCAAAATAAACTTCTAAGTTATTATAAAGGTTTTATTAGACTTTAAAAATAAGTTTATATCATATAAATAAGTTAGACTCGATTCTTATCAAGTCTAACAAATTTATTTTCACCTCTATCCCATGCCTTGTGTAATAATAGTTTTAGTTTTCATAATTTATATTTTGTTTTACATAGAGCTTTTCTCCATTGACCAATTAATTGACTAATTTATTTAGGGATATGTCATATTATCTAAAAGCTTTAATATGAAATAGGCTTTTAAACAGACTTACAGGTCAAGACAAACTTTTAAAAAGGCCAAGTCATGCCTAAAAAAAGCCTATGACAAGTAACAGACTAGGCTTGGACCTTGAATTTTTTAAATAGATCAAGCCTATTTAAGTCAAGTCTTGTTCGACTCAACCTATTTCTATCTCTAATATTCAACAATTAAATTAAATGTAACTACTAATTTGAAGAAAAATTGAATTGAAAGAAAAGCTGCTTGAGTTAATGTTAATACTTAGAAAATTGGAAGAAAGTTAAAAAAAAATGACTGTCAGAAAAAATGTTGCATTCATTAGGTTTGACACTTAACAACAAACCGTCAAAACTTTCAAATGCATTAAATTATACTATAATGTCATAAAATGCTTTTTAAGACAGCATTTTTTTTATAATGACGACAACAAGATTTGAACTTATAACTTTGTATAAACTATTTCAATCCCTCACCATTACACCATCTCTAATAGGTTTTTTTTTTTTTTTAGAAAGCAATGATTACATATTTATAAAAAAAAAAAAATAAAATCACGAAATTAACCCCAAATGGGCGAGAAAAATTCTCCCCCCTCCCCCCCAATCTAGACTACACTTTTATATTTATATTAAGAACACCCAATTTCATCTAAACAATTAAAAAAACAAAAAAATGAAAAAAAAACTAAAACAAAAAAAATAGATAATAATAATATAATAATAATAATAATATAATAATAATAATAATAATAATAATAATAAAATAATAATTTATATGACATTTAGTTTTATTTAATCTAAAAAGGGTCCAAAATATTTTTGTGTCATTTATTTTGAGTTTGTCCAATTAACGAATATCAAAAAATGATGAAAAACAAATAAAATGGAAATTCCAAAGAAAAAATAAATAAAAAAAAAATGTGAAAATTTAAAATAAATGGCTAATTTTAGGAAAAAAAGAAAAAACCCTAATTTCTCTTTAACACATGTTCTAGAGGTTACTCAGATCGACTTAGTCTCTTAAGCCGACGATACTTCCCAAGCATCACCAGCTTAGGGGCAACTATTTTGGAGGTTACTCGGACCTATGACTCTAAGTCGATCCCATGCCACCTATTTCGGTTTTAACATCCTTAGGTATCCCAGTTCATATTTCCCTGCTATCCTGGATCAACTCTACTTCAATCCTGGCACGACAACGAATGCATCTAGTGGCAAGGAACGCGTGTAGTTGGGCACCCAAACGCATACTGCCACGTGGCACCCAACTCTAACAGGATTTCCCTTCAAAACACCTTGTATAAAGGACTTCACACCCATCAAGTACACACGCTCTCTCATACTCACTCACACTCTCAAACCAACACTGACTTAAGCATCGGAGTCCTTGCAGATGCCACTACCAGAGATGCCAACAATTACTGTGGGAGCTCACTGGGGACGCATCCTTGTGTTCACCACACAACATTGGCACCATCTAAGGAAACGTTTTCTGTTTCTTTTCATCTTCTTTGTTTTCTGAAGATCGTGATGATTAGCACGAGGAATCGCAAGTTTGCTATGGCACCTTCGCCACCAAAGCTTCCACCACCATCGCCTAAGGATGGTGAGGCTGCTTCCACCCACCTGAGGCAGCCTCTAGCGTGAACGTTGTTCTTGCGCCATTAGTCACCATGGCGAACCTCGTTGCGTTACTGCAGCAGTAGAGAGAGGCGTTGAAGGAGCAAGAGAAAATCATCGCTGAACTCCAGGCAAAGAAAGAGAGCAAGAAGGATACGGAGAACGCTTACGAGCAAACTAAAAGGATTGGTGCATCGGCCCTAAAGCCTGTGCTGGAGATGCATGATGCGCATATAGCGATGAAGTTGGACGAAGAGGACGAACTGATTCCGTTCAATCTTCTATTTTCACTGAGGACCTTGAATTTGCAGGTCCTGAAGCAACTACAGCAATTGCCTTCTCTTGAGCTATATGATGAATCTTCTAATCCAAACGACCACCTCTCGATGTTCAAAGCGTCGATGTCATATAGAGGAGCGTCGGCCTCACTGATATGTAGGGCGTTCCCTCTCTCATTGAAGGGAATGGCGTTGAAGTGGTTCCAATCTTTGGAACCGAGGTCGATAGATTCTTGGATGACATTGAGGGAGAAAATTAAGACCGCCTTTGCGACTAGCAAGGCTAGACCAAAGACTGAAGCCAATCTTAGGAGAATCCACCAGGGCACGGACGAACCATTGAGGGAATATATCAGCAGATTCAATAAAGAGGCGAGATGTAACACCCATTTAATTTAAATATAATTCATATTAATTTAGTTATTAAGTTTAAGTAAATAAAAATGTGCGTAAAATTTTTCCAGTTTTAAAAAAATTCCAAACTTAACAGAATTTGGAAATATATAAAATATGAAAGATATATACATATATTTCATAAAACTGTACATCATGGTTTGAGTAATACATAACAGTCAGAAAACAAAAGTACATCGAAATACATATACTACCTAACCCACTATATACATCAAAAGATCCTATACAGAGCAGTATTTATCTACCCTATCCCTTATACAAAAGAAAATACTATAGGTCTTCAGGTCTCCCCCGTTGAGATGTTCTCTATCTCGTACTCAGCATCACGGAGCTTAATGTCGTCTTCAATAATCACGACCAATCATACACAAAAGAAAATAATGGAGTGAGTGTTTTGTTCTAAAATCACTTTTACATGTGCGGTAGAAAATCTACCATAAAACAAAGATAAAACACAACTGACAACACAAGAGATCCTAAGGTTCATTCTAAGTTATATCCGACTACCCTTGACTAGGTATGGATCCATACTTCCCATTAGTGGGTAATAGTTCTCAACAGAACCTGGGAAGTGACTGGGAGTACATATACCTCTCAACACCATCACATGGTACATCCTCGTCATCATTGAGGAACAAAATAACAATTTAGGATATCCATTTATAGAGGTATACTCTCAAACCAATCCTGGAATGCTGAGCAGTTGTCAGGGTTATCGAGTTTGGTCAGGCGAATATCCCGGCTCAAGGGCGCTACCCTGGCCATTGGGACTTTCACCACTCGATGCCTACCCCAAGACCTCCGCAAGTGGGTCCCTGCCTTTCATTCCTCAGCGTACCAAACTGTGGCTTCCCTAGCAGGGTGCCATGCCACTGCATGTCACTTGCTTTACATTACTCACTAATTTAATTCCTAATTTCTCAACAGAGGTTTCCCTGGTCTCATTTAATTTGAGCACCAGTATAATCAACATTTCTGCCTTATTTTGCAGAAATTGCACTATACCAAAAGAATAACGATAACAATTATAGTATAATTACTAAAATTTTGGCAGAATAACAACTAAATAAATACATTTTCTAAATTGAGCAGAGTAACAGCTTAGTAAATGTATTTTTATTTTCTAAAATTGAAAAGAGTAACAGCTTAGCAAGTAAATTTAATAATTTAAATTTGAGCAGAGTAACAATTTATAATCATGATTTAATAATTTAAATTTGGGCAGAGTAACAACTTAGAAAATTAAAGTTTAACTTAATAAATAATAATAAAAAAAAATTAAGCCTAAACGGGTTTAGGGGAAAACCCTTCCTACCAACATGCAAAGTGAAGTAATTTAGAACCAACCCCACTCCCCCCATTACCTCTAAGATAGTTGATGAAGAGGATGGAATTGTTGGTGCAAAGCTTCTAGGAGGAGAAATTCTACTAGTTGAAACTAGCAAAATTTTAACATAAAAACTAGATAAAAAAATATTTTAGAGAGAGAAAACTTTAGAAAGAGAAGCTCTCTAGCTTGGGAGAGGAAAGGATGAGTGAAAATCTGAAAACTTTGAGGCCTATTTATAGAAGAAGGGGGGGGTTAGGTGTCCAAATATTACATCATCCATTATGTCACATTATGTCATAAATCCAATTTTTATTTATTTTTAATCCAATTTAGGGACACATATCTCAAATAGGTGGTGAATCACCTATTTTAGGGTTGGGGACGTGCTCCACCAGCTGTCCCAAGCCTCCATGTGTCAAATTTTATCTGTAGGTGAATTAACCGGTACCGACAAAAACGCCTAAACTTGAAAAAATTAGCTTTTAATATCAAAATAATGTATTTTAATGCAAAACTGGATAAATACATTAATTTTCATCAAAAATAAATTTCTAATAATAAATTTTAATTTTTATTAATTTATTTCAAATTATATGTATTTATTTGTATTTTTAAGCTCATAGAAAATCCATTTTAATTCAATAAATACCAAAATTTTATCAAAATTCTAAAATTAAATATTTTACCCATAATTAAACTAAAATTACTTTTCACCCTTTTTGAATGTCAAACCAGTACTGGCTGGCTTATTAGACACGTAGGGCATTTTGGTCATTTTACACAGAAATTCCAGAAAATTCCCAAAAATTCCAAAATTATATTTTAATATATATAATTCCAAGCTCAAATTGACATTTTAATGTCAATTGAATCTTTTCCTCATGTCAGTTCTTAATGTTGAGAAATAGGGATAAAATTGTCATTTTCTAATTTCTCCGGGCTCCGGCTCGGAAAAATTATTAAAAATCAAGATTAAATAGCTCTTGAAATTTTGAGTAAAATGGTCGGAGTCAGAATTTCAAAATTCCTTTCCGATTTTTCAGAATTGTATTGCTAAATATTAAAAAAACAGTGGAAGTATTGAAATAGGATTATTATATTTTTCACTACTTTTCTCTCAAAATAAAGTTTTTATAATGAGAGATACTTAATATAAAATTTTCAAAATATTTTGAGGTCAAAAGTCTCCGTTGGTTCCCCAGTCAACCAGGGGTATTTTTGTCATTTTACAAAAATTATCTCAATAAATTCTAGAAAAATTTCTAAAATTATTATTAATTGTTCTAAATACATTGATGACTTAAAAACAATTTTTAAACATACAGAATAATTTAATATACAAAAGTAGGGGTGTTACATTACTCCCCTCCTTTTAGGAATTTCGTCCCGAAATTCTCTTACCAGTAAAGAGATGAGGATATTGTTCTTGCATCTTGCTCTCTACTTCCCAAGTTGCATTTCCATCATCAATTTGACTCCCACAACCTTCACCAGAGTATTTCTTTACCTCGAAGCTTATCCTCCGATCCTTTATTCTAATCGGGGATACGTCATAAGTAAGATTTTCTCTTATTTGTACTATATCAGGCTCAATGATATGTGAAGGGTCAGGATATATTTACGTAGTTGGGAAACATGAAAGACATTATGAAGATTAGAAAGATTGGGTGGTAAGGCTATTTGATATGCAACAAGACCAATCCTTCTAAGGATTTGGTAAGGACCAATAAATTTAGGAGAAAGTTTTCGGGATTTTAGGGCTCTGCCAACCCCAGTTACAGGCGTAACTTTCAAAAATACATGATCTCCTTCTTGAAACTCAAGGGGTTTTCTCCTTTTATCAAAATAACTTTTCTGCCTATCTTGCGATACTTTCATCTTTTCCCGAATTAGTTTAACTTTCTCTATGGTTTCTTGTAATATTTCAGGTCCAACTATCAGAGATTCCCCAGTCTCATACCAACAAAGTGGAGTCCTACATTTTCTCCCGTACAAAGCCTCGTAGGGAGCCATTCCAATGCTGGAATGAAAACTATTGTTATAGGTAAACTCGATCAGTGGTAAGAATTGATCCCAGCTACCTTTCCATTCTAAGATACAAGCTCTAAGCAAATCTTCTAAGGATTGGATAGTCCTTTCAGACTGTCCATCAGTTTGAGGATGATAAGCTGAGCTTAGTCTTAGCTTAGTCCCTAGGGCTTGTTGCAAACTCTCCCAAAATCTAGAAGTGAAACGAGGGTCCCTATCAGAGATTATACTAGAAGGCACTCCATGCAATCTAATGATTTCTCTGATATACAACTGGGTTAACTTTTCTAGAGAAAACCTAATATTGATGGGTAAGAAATGGCAGACTTGGTTAGTCTATCCACAATCACCCATATAGCATCACAACCAGAGTTGTTCTAGGAAAATTTGTTACAAAATCCATTGCTATACTGTCCCACTTCCATTCAGGAATATCTAAAGGTAGTAATTCTCCAGAGGGTTTTTGGTGCTCTATTTTAGCCTTTTGACAACTAAACAAGATGTAACAAACTCTACTACAGCCTTCTTCATTCCCGACCACCAAAACAACTTTTTCAAATCTTGGTACATTTTGGTAGAACCTGGATGAATACTTAGTTTACTCTTATGAGCTTCTTCCAAATCATTTTTCTTAACCTCTACTTTCTGGCACACAGATTCTCCTTGGAATCGAATGACTCCATTTGAATCCTGATTAAACTCCAATTCCTTCCTTCAGTCCTTGCTTCTAATCTTTCGGAGATATTGATCAGTATTCTGGGCTTCCCGTATTTGTTCTAAAACTCATTGCTTATTTGAAGCATTCCAAAACTAATACTTCTTGGTTTTATCTCCATAGCTAAACCTAAATCTCTAAACTCTCTATCATTTCCATCTCCTTGACCATCATCATTGAGACATGTAGGGATTTTCGACTTAGAGCGTCTGCTACAACGTTTGCTTTACCAGGGTGGTAATGCAATTCAAAGTCGTAATCCTTCAGGAATTCCATCCATCTACGTTGTCTCATATTCAACTCCTTTTGGTCAAACAAATACTTTAGACTTTTATGGTCACTAAACACTTCAAACCTAGCACCATAAAGATAGTGCCTCCAAATCTTCAAGGCAAAAACTATTGCAGCCAGTTCTAAATCATGAGTTGGGTAATTAACCTCATGTGGTTTTAATTGCCTTGAAGCATAAGCTACCACTCTCCCTTCTTGCATCAATACACATCCTAATCCTTGCCCAGATGCATCACAATATACTTCAAACTTTCCAGTAGGATTGGGCAAAATCAATATAGGCGCAGTGGTTAACTTATTTTTCAACTTTTGGAAACTAGTCTCACAATCCTCTATCCAAACAAAAGGTTGTCCTTTACGGGTTAACTTAGTTAGAGGCAAAGCTAGCTTCGAAAATCCTTCAATGAATTTTCGATAGTACCCTGCTAATCCTAGGAAACTCCGTATTTCTGTTATTGTTGTGGGTTGTTCCCAACAACACTGCTTCCACCTTGACAGGATCTACTGAAATTCCTTCTTTGTAATTACATGTCCTAGAAAACTTACTTGTTCTAACCAAAATTCACACTTTGAGAATTTGGCATACAACTGCCTTTCCGCAATATTTGCAGTACTATCCTTAAGTGTTCCTCATGCTCTTGGTGATTTTTAGAGTAAACCAAAATATCGTCTATAAAGACTATCACGAATTTGTCCAAATATTCATGGAATATCCGGTTCATGTAGTCCATAAAGATTGCAGGAGCATTAGTTACACCAAAAGGCATTACCAAATACTCATAATGTCCATATCTTGTCCTAAAGGCTGTCTTTGGTATATCCTCAGTCTTGACTCTAATCTGATGATAGCCAGATTTCAAGTCAATCTTTGAAAATACCGTCGCTCCTCTCAATTGGTCCATAAGATCATCTATTCTAGGTAATGGGTACTTATTCTTGATAGTGATCTTATTGAGTTGGCGATATCAATGCACAATCTCATGCTTCCATCTTTCTTCTTGACCAACAACACTGGAGCACCCCAAGGAGAAACACTAGGTCTAATGAATTTTTTTCTAAGAGTTCCTCAATTTGCTTTTTCAATTCTGCTAGCTCTAAAGGGGACATTCTGTAAGGTGCTATAGATAGGTCTTGATCCTGGTACCAAGTCTATGCTGAATTCTATTTCTCTTTCAGGAGGTAAACCAGGAATATCTTCGGGAAAGACGTCATGGAAATCACAGACGATAGGTAGATTGTTAACTTTTAAATCTCCCTTGGGTTTTAAAGAAGATATAATCATATATTTGAGCTTCCTTGTTTTTAGGAGCATCTATATGGTTGGCAGTGACCATCTCAAATCCCACAGAAGTCTCGAATTTTGATTCGAAGACTAAGGCTTTTTCGTGACAGTTAAGAAGAACATGGTTGGAAGATAACCAGTCCATTCCTAATACTAGATCTAATTTAGTTAAAGGTAAACAGATCAAATTTATAGAAAAAGTTCTACCTTCTATAATAACTGGACAGTTTAAACATGCACGAGAAGTAACAACAGGGATATTGGTAGGGGTAGAAACAACAAGGTCATAAGGTAAAAGTGAAACAGGAAAATTCAAGTGCTTCACACAATCATTAGAAATAAATGAATGAGTTGCGCCCGAGTCGTATAGTACATTTAAGAGATTATCGTTTATGACGCACTTACCTTGAATAAGGTCATCAGATATGGCCGCTTCAGTTCCGCTCATGGTAAAGACTCTACCATTGGTTCGAGGTCTACCAGCTGGAGCCTTTCCATTATTGTATTGTTCTGTTCCTTCTTGGGCTTTGTACATATGCTGCTATAATGGCCCTTCTCTCCACAATTGAAGCAGGTAAGCGATGACTTGTTGCAATCCCTCTGATGGTGATGTCCTCCACAACGGTAGCATCGAATAGGAGTATTAAAACTCCTAACAGCAATAGTCCTTTGGCTGGATGTTCCATTTGATCTAGGTGGGGCATTGTATGGTTTCCTTGCTCTAGAAAATTTTGTCTTTGTTTCTTAGTGGTCCTCCGCTTTTCCACTGGGTTTGCCTAGCTTTCATGTCATCTTCATAGATTCTGCAACGATTCACCAAGGTAGGAAATTGGGCTATCTCAAGATACCCTACTGCCTGCTTGATGTCAAGTCTTAATCCACTCTCAAATTTGGAGCATCGTGACCTTTCATCAACTCCATTTTGAAAGTAGGGGCAATATTTTGACAATTCATCAAATTTAGCAGCATATTCCCCAACACAGACATATTATGTTGCTTCAACTCAAGGAATTCTATTTCTTTTCTTCGTCTTAAGTCTTCTGGAAAATATTTCCCCAGAAACTTCAAACGAAAAACTTCCCAAGTAATTTGTCTTCCTCTAACTTCTTCTTGCTGCTTAGCGTACTTCCACCAATATTCTGCCTCTTCAGACAACATAAAGGTGGCATAATTCACTTTGTGTGCATCAGTGCACTCCATGGCAGTAAAGATTTTCTCGATCTCCGCAATCCAGTTTTGAGCACCATCAGGATTGAATCCGCCTTTGAATGTTGGAGGGTTGTTTTTGCGAAAAGCTGCAAGACCTCGATATTCTGTAGGTTCATTGTCTCGTCCTTGATTCATATTTTCAAGGACAGCAGTCATTCTTTCAAGTATTTGTTGAGTAGCATCTCGATGTGGTCTTTCGGCCATTGTCTGAAAAAGAGAATCAATGTCTTAGTTCCTTGCTTTGAATAAAACCATATGTTAGGTGAGTAAAAATAATATGTGAAATAGTACACCAGATAGATTCCCAGGAAAGAGAGGTGGGTCACAATGGACGCTCTTAAGTACCAAGTCTTTCCTAGCCAGAACCTAACTAGATATGCACTAATCACTTTACTAAACCCAACAGCTAACATTTGGTATATTCTTAGCAAAGTCTTTGCGCAACAAAGTTGGACGTCCAAAACGAATATAAGAACAAACAATTCATCTTTCATTCCTGTTTTATCAACAGTGAATGAATGAACACACAGCACAAGAATGGTCAAGGCCATACCCAGGCTTTGACAGGACAGAACTGCTCTGATACCACTAATGTAACACCCATTTAATTTTAAATATAATTCATATTAATTTAGTTATTAAGTTTAAGTAAATAAAAATGTGTGTAAAATTTTTCCAGTTTTAAAAGAAATTCCAAAAACAGATTTGGAAATGGTAATAAAATATGAAAGATATATACATATATTTCATAAAACTGTACATCATGGTTTGAGTACATAACAGTCAGAAAACAAAAGTACATCGAAATACATATACTACCTAACCCACTATATACATCAAAAGATCCTATACAGAGCAGTATTTATCTACCCTATCCCTTATACAAAAGAAAATACTATAGGTCTTCAGGTCCCCCGTTGAGATGTTCTCTATCTCGTACTCAGCATCACGGAGCGTTAATGTCGTCTTCAATAATCACGACCAATCATACACAAAAGAAAATAATGGAGTGAGTGTTTTGTTCTAAAATCACTTTTACATGTGCGGTAGAAATCTACCATAAAACAAAGATAAAACACAACTGACAACACAAGAGATCCTAAGGTTCATTCTAAGTTATATCCGACTACCCTTGACTAGGTATGGATCCATACTTCCCATTAGTGGGTAATAGTTCTCAACAGAACCTGGGAAGTGACTGGGAGTACATATACCTCTCAACACCATCACATGGTACATCCTCGTCATCATTGAGGAACAAAATAACAATTTAGGATATCCATTTATAGAGGTATACTCTCAAACCAATCCTGGAATGCTGAGCAGTTGTCAGGGTTATCGAGTTTGGTCAGGCGAATATCCCGGCTCAAGGGCGCTACCCTGGCCATTGGGACTTTCACCACTCGATGCCTACCCCCAAGACCTCCGCAAGTGGGTCCCTGCCTTTCATTCCTCAGCGTACCAAACTGTGGCTTCCCTAGCAGGGTGCCATGCCACTGCATGTCACTTGCTTTACATTACTCACTAATTTATCACTTCCTAATTCTCAACAGAGGTTTCCCTGGTCTCATTTAATTTGAGCACCAGTACAATCAACATTTCTGCCTTATTTTGCAGAAATTGCACTATACCAAAAGAATAACGATATAACAATTATAGTATAATTACTAAAATTTTGGCAGAATAACAACTAAATAAAATGCATTTTGATTTTCTAAATTTGAGCAGAGTAACAGCTTAGAATGTATTTTATTTTCTAAAATTGAACAGAGTAACAGCTTAGCAAGTAAAATTTAATTTAAATTTGAGCAGAGTAACAATTTAATAATCATGATTTAATAATTTAAATTTGGGCAGAGTAACAACTTAGTAAAAATTAAAGTTTAACTTTAAACAATAATAACAATACTAAAATTAAGCCTAAACGGGTTTAGGGGAAAACCCTTCCTACCAACATGCAAAGTGAAAGTAATTTAGAACCAACCCCACTCCCCCCATTACCTCTAAGATAGTTGATGAAGAGGATGGAATTGTTGGTGCAAAGCTTCTAGGAGGAGAAATTCTACTAGTTGAAAACTAGCAAAATTTTAACATAAAAACTAGATAAAAAAATATTTTAGAGAGAGAAAACTTTAGAAAGAGAAGCTCTCTAGCTTGGGAGAGGAAAGGATGAGTGAAAATCTGAAAACTTTGAGGCCTATTTATAGAAGAAGGAGGGGGGTTAGGTGTCCAAAATTACATCATCCATTATGTCACATTATGTCATAAATCCAATTTTTATTTATTTTTAATCCAATTTAGGGACACATATCTCAAATAGGTGGTGAATCACCTATTTTAGGGTTGGGGACGTGCTCCACCAGCTGTCCCAAGCCTCCATGTGTCAAATTTTATCTGTAGGTGAATTAACCGGTACCGACAAAAACGTAAACTTGAAAAAATTAGCTTTTAATATCAAAATAATGTATTTTAATGCAAAACTGGATAAATACATTAATTTTCATCAAAAATAAATTTCTAATAATAAATTTTAATTTTTATTAATTTATTTCAAATTATATGTATTTATTTTGTATTTTTAAGCTAGAAAATTCATAGAAAATCCATTTTAATTCAATAAATACCAAAATTTTATCAAAATTATAAAATTAAATATTTTACCCATAATTAAACTAAAATTACCATTTTCACCCTTTTTGAATGTCAAACCAGTACTGGCTGGCTTATTAGACACGTAGGGCATTTTGGTCATTTTACACAGAAATTCCAGAAAATTCCCAAAAATTCCCAAAATTATATTTTAATATATATGACATAATTCCAAGCTCAAATTGACATTTTAATGTCAATTGAATCTTTTCCTCATGTCAGTTCTTAATGTTGAGAAATAGGGATAAAATTGTCATTTTCTAATTTCTCCGGGCTCCGGCTCGGAAAAATTATTAAAAATCAAGATTAAATAGCTCTTGAAATTTTGAAAAATGGGGAGTCAGAATTTCAAAATTCCTTTCCGATTTTTCAGAATTGTATTAAATATTAAAAAAACAGTGGAAGTATTGAAATAGGATTATTATATTTTTCACTACTTTTCTCTCAAAATAAAGTTTTTATAATGAGAGATACTTAATATAAAATTTTCAAAATATTTTGAGGTCAAAAGTCTCCGTTGGTTCCACAGTCAACCAGGGGTATTTTTGTCATTTTACAAAAATTATCTCAATAAATTCTAGAAAAATTTCTAAAATTATTATTAATTGTTCTAAATACATTGATGACTTAAAAACAATTTTTAAACATACAGAATAATTTAATATACAAAAGTAGGGGTGTTACACAAGAGCTGTTGAGAATCTGCAGTCCAAAGTAGTTTTGATGTTGGCGAAGGACGGGGTGAGACTAGGCTCACCTTTCTTCATGTCATTTGCCAAAGCACCTCTGAACTCTATGGAGGATTTTTTGAAGAAAGTGGAGAAATATAAAATTACGAGAATGTACTAAGGCCGGCCAGATGAAAACAACCGACATTGCATCACAAAAGAAAAGCGTGCAAGCAAAGACCGACAAACCACTGCGTCATAATGACTGGGGTTTATACAAAAGAGGAGGCCTGAGGTTCAAAGAATATACGTCGCTGAATACCTCTAGAGCTAGAATCTTGAACGAGGTATACAATGTGAAGTTTGTGGAAGAGGGGATAAAACCCCTGAAGCTGATAAAGAATAGGGAAGCCAGGGATCAGTCCAAATATTGTCGGTATCATAGGGCGATAGGGCATGACATTGACGAATGCTATTAGCTGAAAGATGCTATTGAAGTGTTGATTAGACGAGGGAGACTAGACCGCTTTGTGAAGTGAAGCGGGGGTCGCATCGATAGAGGGCGACGTCCCTTGCCGCCAAGAAAAGAGAGATCGAGGAGCCCAAGGTGGGGGCGCTCTCCACCTTGGAGAGAAAGATCACTACACCAACATACTCCGGCGAAAGGCCACTCCCTAGCTGGCCATCGCAGGATGATGTCGAGGTACAAGCTATACGTCATCAAT
>QUWT01000571.1:0-21583 GCA_004329165.1 Spatholobus suberectus | reverse complement strand
TATATGCCCTCAGAACACTCTAGTGTTGCCTTGTCGTGTTGGGTCGGTGTCATGATGTTCGGTTCCGTTCGTACTTTCTATCTTCAGTTTAAAAGAAAAACAGTTCACGAGAATTCCTTTATTGGCTAAAACTAGTTGAAATGAATTATGTATTTATTATAAAATCAAGTTAATCATTAGTGGCTAAAACAGTTCACCTTTTTTATCCCTCACCAGCAATCATTTTTTCTTTAATACGTTTGTTTTATTGCTTGTATTTTTTTTACAGCGACAACAATGAAGTTTAATTTTAAACATTAAGCAAATTGTTCAATTTTCTATCACACTCTTATATTAGAGGTTAATTATTTTGCAACTTTTCGTATGTTTAATACATATCCGTTCCAAGTATGCAAATTATTCAAATTTTCTATCGCTGTCGATAGTAGTAGGTTTATTATTTTGTATCTTTCGTATGTCTAATACATATTGGTTCCAAATAAAAAATAAATTTGAAGTTCGTTAATGCGTTGTTGTTGTTCATTTTTTTTGGGTGGGGGGGGGTGGCGCGGGGGAGGGGTTGCATATCTAAGATTTAACAATAACATTAATTTCTTTTTTTTAATGACAACATGAAATTAGAATGGGACAATAATAAGAAAGCAGCAGTAGTGAATCCAAGATTCCGTGAGTTTGATGTGAGCCACAGCCATTGAATTTGGGTTCCTCCCCGCCAATCCAATCACATGCAAATACCCTTGATTGTCTTTGACCACCTCCCACCCCCATAAAAAAAGAAGAAGAAGGTTTTCTTCTTGTCCTTATTCATCTTACACAAATTTACGCTGCTACCCCCGCTGGCTTGTACTCCATACAGCAATACACTTTAGTCTAACTGGGTCAAAACATCTTTAGAACACCTTCAAATCCGAGTCTTACGATTACTTGCCTTGCCCGACAGGGAAATAACAGAGGATCATTATTGTCAATAAAATTCACCCGTAGGAACTCCGCAGATCTGATTCTGAATTCGACAAAACGATTACGGTGTTTAATATCTTATTATTATGCACTTACACTCATTAAATTAATCAATTAATTGTGGGATTCCGTTCCTAATAAGTTATGTGTCATATCTACCTTTCCCGAAGCTATAAGATAATGTTATGTTTCAGAAAATCACTCTTTTTTCCTGAACATAAATAAGGTAAACTCAAGTGGCACTGTTACTGTAGTAAGACTACATTAAAATTCCACTATACCCTCCCCTTTGTGCAGTGAATATTAAAGCCAAAGTTTGTCCCCGATTTGTCATCTCACGACGGCACTCTCGATTCTTTCTCGGGTGCTCGCTGCTTTGCTTAGATCACTGGTCTCACGCTGAGTACTGAGTGGGACACAAATATTAAATAAGAATAACAAAAATAATAAATACATAAGGAAAGCCAAAAAAGAAACCAAATGGTATGATGGTGCTCGAAGAGCATGGCTTTGTTTTTGTAGGGTCATCATGTGCATTAACGTAGCTTCTTGTTGTTTCTCTCTCTCTCTTCTGTACTCATGTGAGAGAGAGTTCATGCTTCTCCCTCTTGCAATCTGTCTTCCGTTACTGTTTCTTAACATCGCTTTTTGGCACCATTTGCCATGCTTTACTGCTCCTTCCTTTAGTGGTGCGCTAGCTTGCGGTGATTGAACTGAGCTTGCTTTTTGTTAGCTCCCCCACTGCTTTTTGTGGATACCAAATTTGGTTACAAAACAACACAAATGGCCCAGGATTTGACTCTTTAATCAAATGGGTTGGTTGGTTTCATAAGTTATTCTCCTGCACACTTTATGCTTAAGGTTGGAGATTTATGATTGTGCATTGAAGCTGCTTCTTGGGTACTCCTTTTCTTCGGTTACCTCTCCAAGATCTACTCTAGTATGCCCTTTTCCCTTGTTTATTTTTATTTCTTCCTCTTTCTTTGCATTCCCCCCTGTTATGGTTTGGTATCATAATCATTATTACTTTATTATTGTTTTTAATTAACTTTGTGCAGTACTCATCTGTCGCTTTACTCACATTTGGGTGTTATGGTGATCATACAGTGTTTTTCCAGCCTTTTTTCTTTTCCTTTGCAATTTTTTTGGTACCCAACAGATCATAAGGCATTTCTTTTTGATGCTTGGAATCAATATTGTTCTTTTTTTTATTTTTTGTAACCTAACTAGAAACGCATGATTTTCTAGGGCACTGTTGAGATGGCCTTGCAATAATGGTTGTTTGCAAGGTCACGATTGTCATTGCAATATAACATATTTTTATGAGAGTGTAGACAACTTTCTACAGTGTTTGGTACCATTTCTTAACTGCAATCAACAGTTTGCTTCATGAAATATCATTTCCTGCATCAATTGTTATTTTCATCCCTTCGTTTGAAATTTTTGGAGCTGAATCCCTTGTAGATTATTACAGCCAAAGTTTTGATATAATTTATCTGGACTCCTTAATGTCATGTTATAGTTTTAGTCCAACAAAAATTCCCTCAATGGAAGACCTCCCTTGCATTCCAGGTAACTGTAGCCATCAGATTTAAATTTTATTAGATGATAGGTACCATGCAGCATTATGTCAAGTGGAATTGGGTCTGTCTGAGTGTGTTGCATTGCCACAAACTAATATATGTTCTTTTTCCTTAATGGTTTTGCAGGTCTCTGGATTCATCAATGGGACAAAGTGGAGCTGGATCTGATGACAAGTCTTCAGTGGGTCTGAGTCCCAATACTGTTCTTCCATCTCATCAGTACTGTTGTGTGAATGTGAAGAAGAGATCTAAAAAGGGAAAACCCACTGGGAAAGATGAGTTTTTTACTCTCAAGGAGGGCTTTGCTGAGATCAAATTTGCTCGCTTCCGCAGTGCTTCGTGTAAGAGCATTCCCTCTAGACCTCATGGATTGGAAGGTAATATAGAAATCAGGCGCGGTTCCATGTATCAGAGTTCCGGGGAAGTGAAGAATATAAAGAAAATGGGCACCATGGTAGAAGGAAAAAAATAGAAATTTCAAGGAGGAGTGACACCTCTTTCACAGGTAGCATTGTTGATTCTTTGTGTGGCTCAGATGATGAAGGTTCTGGGCTGAGATCTTCAGAGATATCTCAGGATTCAAATTTGGGTTCCCCATATGTTTCAAGGTCCCAGGCTTGCAAGGATCTGGACTCTCCAAATAGCTTTATTGAATTTTGCATAAATTCAGATGTTAAAAGTAAAAACTCTACCACGGTACAAGGGAGAGAGTCCATAAATTTGAAGTCCAGAAGTGGTAAAATTGCTGATTCTGTAACCAATGCCAATTGTCGTCTTGAAAAGGATACGGTCCACTCACTGCAAAAGTCACTCTTGGCCAAGGTGGAAGTCTCTCACTTGCCATCTCCATTAGGAAGTGATTGCTCATCAAGAACAGGTCCAAAAGTTCAATGCAGCCCTAGCAGAAAAAGGCTGAATCATTTCACAAAGTCAAAATCACTGAGATGTCCAGTGAGTCATATACTGGAAAAGAATGAGATCAAATCAAATGAGACAGCAAACATTGCAAGAAATAGGACTTATCAGAAATCATTGCTAAATGACTTATCCAACTCTGGAAAGCATTCTGACATTATTTCTGAGTTTATCAGCAGAGAAATCCAGTATTCAGGTATAGCTTCTTCACCAGTTCACCTGCATGGCAATCTCAAGTTGGAAAATAAACATGGAATGCCTTTTTTTGAGTTCAAGGTGAAGTGCCCTGAAGATGTGTTTGTGGCCAAGACATGGAGAACAGGTAATGCTTTCAACTGGGTATATACCTTTCACTCCGTTGATAATAGAAAGAAGAGCAATGCCACTGGGTTGGGATCCCATGATTTTGATAAAGATTCCTCAATAGTAGCACAAATGCTAGTTTCCTGTAATTTATGTTCTGAACTAGAAGGCAGAGTATTTGACAACTCTATGGTGACAGAATTTGTGTTGTATGATTTTACGCGCTCAAGACAAAGTGTTTCGCATGAAAGAAAGTCTTTCAGTGAACCAGATGCTTCTAAAACTATGAAAGCTTCCCATGTTGGATGGAAGGAAGAAACTTTGAGGCTGGATGAGAGCCGTGCGGTCAAAAACAAACTTCAAGACAAATCTCTATCAAGAAATGTTGAATTTGATGATTTAAATTCTTATCCTTACTTGTCCACTGAATGTTATTCAAACCTTGAAATTGCTGCCATTGTCTTGCAAATTCCATTTTCTAAGAGAGAAAGCTTGAAGCACAAAAGAGGGGATAGAATAAGTGCTGAAGAATATTCCAACATAAGTGATCTCTGTGCAGTAAAAGATAGAAAGAGTCTTCATCATGGCCAAATTCAGGAACAGGTGAAGGTGGTAATACCAACTGGCAACCATGGTTTGCCAAATACTGAAAGCCAGGGTCCCTCGTCATTGCTTGATCGACTGAGACATGGTGGAGGTTGTGACTGTGGTGGCTGGGACATGGCCTGTCCCCTTATTCTTTTAGGCAATCCTAGTATTCAATTTGCTGAAGACTGCCCACTTATGGAGGAACATCAACCATTGGAACTTTTTGTTCAGGTATAAGTTGAATTTCACATTAACTGTTTCTTGAAGGGACTTAAATAGATGAAATACTAAACGGAGACTCAGTGCATGAGGCTCCCACTGGGGGAGAGGCTGTTTCCACAATTTGGATCCGTGACCTCCAAGTCACAAGGCAGAAACCTTATTGTTTTGCCAAGACTTGCCCTCTAAATAGAGGAAACACGGGTATTTTAATTTTGAATTACTTAGGGGACAAATATGGACCACAAAACTTCGTGCACTTTTGCATTCCAGTTCCCAAAATGGGTTCCACTTTCTGATGGAGCTATTCATTTTACCGATCAGAAGGTGGTTACATTCCAGATTTCCATCAAACCATGTGCCAGAATGCAATAACTTTTCTGGTTGAATTTTAGAGTTCAGAAAAATTGCCGAAACTATTTAATTGACAATAAATAGCAAAGGGAAATTTTTATTTATAACATACCATTCTGAGACATTTAATCAATTTCTTGTTACTTTGAGATGGGTTGCATCTGCTTTTCAAATATGCTGATCAAATATTCTCATGAACATGTTCTTCTGCAAATAGTCTTTTTTATTCATATTTTTTAGTGATTCACTTCATCTTTTCTTTTTCCCACCTAGTGGAATAAGGCTTGGCTGTTGTTGTATTTAATCTCTCTTTTTTTTGGGGGTGTGTGTGTGATGTGCAATCTTTTGCCAAAAGGATAGATGCTTTTAAGCAAAAAATGCACAATCCGGTGCTGGGTTAGAGTGTCACAGTAGTTAGTAGATCCCTCAAAGTAGCCTGAAGAATTAGAGCTCTTTCTTCCAGTTATTTGTGTTTAGCAACCATTTGATATAAAGATAGAATGCATGCACAGGTATATAGAAAAGAAAAATGACATTGTCCGTAGGATTGAACAATGAGTTAAGTTAATTCCATGAGACATGCATCTATATAGGTTTTTTAATAGCACTCTTATTACAGCTTTCTCTGTTTTTTTCAGTGTTGCAATTTTAACTATGGGTTGTTATTATTTTTTTCTAGTACGCATCTGACCTTTTGGTGCACAGGGAGCAAAAGGAAGCAGTCCTACCTTCAGCATGACAAGAATTGAAGAGGGGCATTATGCTGTTGATTTTCATGCACAATTATCCACTCTACAAGCATTCTCCATCTGTGTTGCCATTTTGCATGGAACTTCTGCCTGCTTCAGCGGTGGAGGACACAGGAAAAACCAACAGTTATCTCAATGCAGTTCACTGAAAATGCTTATTGAGGAGGATGTAGATTTCTTTTTCAAATCAGTCACAACTCAGAAGAAGACTGGTTGCAAAAATCAGAAAGGAATTCCTCGATCGTATGTGCTGAACCCGCCTTTTTCTCCTATTGCACGCGTATAATCAGATCTTCTGCAGCAAGTTTTGTGTGCAGCCAAATCTTAACTATTAATTGGTTAGTGCACAATAATTTAAGGAAGAGGTAGAATGTAATGAATGGTTTAGATTTTTGCCGTAGAGAACATAATGCTGTAGAGGCAGCAAAGGATCCTGGTTCGTTGACGTGGTTTCTCTGTTTCTACCGTGTTTCTGAACACATGGCTAGTCTATTGTCTTTAACCAGCTTTAAGCCATTGCTGGTTGGAGAAACACAGTATGGTCTTGGAGATGACCTGTGAACAATGGTAACAAGTGTGTAGAGGATCTTGTGAGGGTGGGGTTTGCATCAGTATAAAGTTTTTGTTGCTAGGCACAATGACCTGCTTGCAGAATATGTTGAACACTGAGAGAGAGTGCAATGGGGCTGCTGATATATCTGATAGGGATAGCACATTAGAGGTGTCAGAATCATTCTTTGTAATAAGTTCTTTTGTTCCAGTTAAGTAGGATAGAAACCGAAAATTGTCCATATTGTATGGATAGTTAGGGGGGGGGGGGGGGGGGGGGGGGGGGGGGGGGGGGGGGGGGGGGGGGGGGGGGGGGGGGGGGGGGGGGGGGGGGGGGGGTTTAGATAGCATGGCAATCCTTTCTCTCTCTCTCTCTCTTTTTTTTTTTTGTATCTATTAGATAAGATTCTGAATGATAAACGATGGGAATGGATTGGAATAATTTCAAGAATTGTTGGTCTTCGTTTGAGTTTGGAGCCAAATTTTTGAGAGTTCAAAGGAAATACCGACTAGTGACTAGTTGTGAGAGATTTTCAAAATAAATGAAGGTTTATCCTTTCATGAAATGTGTTTCTATTCATATAAAGGTATAAGTATGAATAAATCTGACTTTTCACCAAGAGTCATGAGATGTGACTTTTCACCAATAGCCATGAGATATGATTCTTCATCAAGAGTCATGAGATGTGTCTTTTGAAACATTAAATCTCTTACTAAAAGACATGAGTTGGTCTATAAATAGAACCAATCTAAATGCAGAAAACAAGAACAGAGCAACAAGAGCAAAAAGAACAACAATAACAACAAGAACAAAAGGAACAGCAAAGCATAGAATTCATCAGATTTTTTGCATTCAAATCATTTCTTTCTTCACTGTGCGCAAAGTGAATTAAGAAAATTATTATTCTGTAAATTATTATTGACGATACGCTTGATGTAGGTATGCAAACTATGTCAAGGAACTCCATTGTATCCTGAAGGGGATTCGCTAGGACACCCTATTGCATCCAATTTTATAGAGATTGGTGGGGGTGAATCGAACCTAAAGGTTAGTGTTTTACACACGCTTTGGAGACTTGCGCTTTTCTTTGTTGTTTCTTCTTTCTTGCAGGACAATTTCCATCAATGATTTCCTGTGTGATATTTTTTCATTGTTGCGGAGTCATCACCACCAGGTTACACCAACAATGTTTAGGTTTGAATACTAGTCAATAAAGATTGTACCAACAATCTTTAGGTTCAAATTTGCTTCTAACAACAATGACTACAACTTTGAAGAATATGCCTTTTGATATTGTCAAATTGGTGGAAACATTTTGTTAATTGGCAATAGAAGATGCACTTGTTCTTATTGCTTTGAAGGACACATTCTAAATGGTATGTATGACACTTATCAAAACTCTAGATCAAGGTACATGATGGAAGACAAACAAGTAAGAAATTTCTTGTTAATTATTTTTATAATTATGAGATGATTGATAATATATAGGCCTCTCATGAAACCAATGCATGAAATTGAATGTATTCTTAATGTCTACAAACAAACACATTATGCATATAGATGAAAGTATATGATTGTCTCTTCAATCATTAACAAAGTTCCTTCCTCATGAAAAGACTTTTAAAAAGTCTAAAACATCGAAAAGATGATATTTCTCTTGAACAACTGAGGCAATCATCTTTGTTTAAAAGCAGAGTATCGTAAATAAGATGATACTAAGAAACTATATGTTCAAGAAAAGGTGCATGTAATAGAGGACTGTTCATTGGGAAAGTTCTCTAAGAAAAGGAAGAAAGATTTTGTTATTTTCGCAGTTTCACATGGCAGTCACGGTAAAATTGCATTTGTGACTTTGTTAACCGTTGGATCAGGCTGAAATTTGGTCAGCAGATTTAAGATACATGATTCTTAAATCTGAACGGTTGGATCGTTGATTGGTTGCCTGTAGTGAGAGATATTCAGTCCGTACAGTGTACGAATTTTTGATACTTTCATCTTCTTGATTTTCTATTTGTAAGTTTGTTGTTTTAGTTGTTTGGTTAACTGATGAATATGATTTGTACACTTAATGAAATTATTTTATACTCCGATCTTAATGTTAAGATTGGGTACATTGAACTTAGACATTGCTATGTGAAGGATCTAATTGCAAATGGGGTAATATTCATAGTATTTATAAGAACAGGAAGAAATCTTGCAGATCCTTTGACGAAAGGATTGACAAGGGATATGGTGTGTAAAACATCATTAGGGATGGGACTCAAGCCCTTATTTAATTAATCACCAATTATGGAAACCCAACTCACAGTTGAGTAGCATTAAGTCTTGAGTTCAATGGTGAAAGTACATTATTAGAGTGATTGCAAGTACTTAACAATAGATACATCCCAAGGTTTTTAAAGTACTTGGACCATAAGGAAATAAAAGGAGAAGGTTGAACATTTGTTTTTAATAGATTTATAGCACGTATATGCTGAAGTGTTTATTATGGGACACTTCTGATAAAGTCCACCTATATGGGAGTGAAGTGTGGCTGCTTCTTGGAGTTAAGGGCTTAACTCTTAAAGCTCTCATGAAAAGGATACCTGACACATGGTCTTATCAAATGTGTCACTTTAACAATCCGCTCAATGGTACCGAGATTACATGTGTAAGTTATGCACGCTTGTTCTAATTATTATTTGGTTCAAAACTTATCTATCATAATATTTGGGATGAGTGAAACCTATGACTTACTAAGTAAAGGTTCAAATCATGAGATACCATTATCTGAAACCATGTGATTTCTAGAATAATGGGATTTAGATGTATTTTGAAAATGGTGGGGAATTGTGAGAGATTTTCAAAATAAATGAAAGGTTGTATCCTTTCATACAAATGTGTTTCTATTCATATAAAGGTATAAGTATAAATAGATGTGACTTTTCACCAAGAGTCATGAGATGTGACTCTTCACCAATAGTCATGAGATATGACTCTTCACCAAGAGTAGTGAGATGTGTCTCTTTGAAACGTTAAATCTCTTCACTAAAAGACATGAGTTGGTATATAAATAGAACCAATCTACATGCAGAAAACAAGAACAATAAGAACGAGAGCAACAAGAGCAAAACGAACAACAATAACAAAAGGAACAGCAAAGCATAGAATTCATTAGATTCTTTGAATTCAAATAATTTTCTTTCTTCTCTTGTGCACAGAGTGAATTAAGGAAACTATTATTATGTAAACTACTATTGACAATACGCTTGATGTAGGTGTGCAAACTATGTCAAGGAACTCCATTGTATCCTGAAGGGGATTCGCTAGGACACCCTATTGCATCCAATTTTTATAGAGATTGGTGGGGGCGAATCGAACATAAAGGTTAGTGTTTTACACACGCTTTGGAGACTTGCGCTTTTTCTTCTTTGTTTCTTCTTTTTTGTCGGATAATTTCCATCAATGATTTCCTGTGTAATATTTCTTCATTGTTGCGGAGTCATCACCACCAAGTTGCATCAACAATCTTTAGGTTTGAATACCAATCAATAAAGATTGTACCAACACTGGTAATGATACTTGCAAATCTTTTTAAATAAATATTTTTAATGTTAATTTAATTAATATTCTTAAGATATCTATTTTTATATTATAAATTAGAATACACAACTTAGAGTGAGATTCTCGCTTTCTTTATTTTCTTAATTAGGCATTTTCAATATTTTTTTTCTTTGGATGTGCATTTTACACTATCTTGGCAACTAGTCAAAAATTTTCTCTTTCAATTATCTCAAATGTTCTCTTTAACTTTTTGTATGTTTGATATTGTTTATCTTTTTTTAAAAAAAAATTTTAGTATATCCTCTTTTATCTTTAGTTTTAAATGGAATTTCAATATTTTTTGTTGAAATTTGTTAATAGTTAAAAATTTGAATTACATTTTAAATCGTTCATTTAAATCAAAAATATAATTATATATTCAAATATATTTATTTATTATGAATTTTAATTACAATTTATATATTGAAAATTATTGATTTAATATAAATTTCAAACTATATAAAATAAACATTTATTTTGTGTAATATATTATGTACATGCTAACATACTAGTTTGTTAGCATTTATTTATTTTTTATTTGTCTCATCCTTTTTGTTTCACTGTAAGGAATGAATATAGGTATCCATATTGCCCAACCCTACTTCTAAATTAAAGTCTCATGATCCTTGAAAGTTGAAACAAATTGACTAATGATTGCTTCGATACCTCAAAATTTGAGAGAATATCAGTACCTTTCCTACTTGGATACTAAATCACTATAACTGCTTGTGCACTAAAATCACATCATACATGAGATAGAATCTACTTCTAATAGTATTTAAAATTTTATAATTACAAAAGAATTCCGGAAGGTTTATTGCAATTTATTTTAAATTTGATATCAAACATAAAATTCTTTATCTTAATCCTCGATTAGAAGTAAAAAACTGATCCCTTTTTCAGCATTTCTTCCCCCTCATCTATGAACACTAAAGGAATCACACAGGAATAAACAGATTCGTTGACAAAAGAAAAGCTTTATTGATTTGTTGTCGTCCCTTGTCAATTTACAGGAAACTTGATTGAGAAAAGGATGGGTTCTTACATAGGTTGTGTGTTGTCCCAACTTAAAGGGTTGTCCCAACTCTCTTATTAAGTGGGCAATGTGGATTGAGAACTTTTAAGCTCCCTTATTAAGTGGGCTAAAAGAAGGGTTACTATAATGGTCCAGATGGGCTAACCCATGGATTTAAGGTCAAATTGACAACTCTATCCCACATCTGTGTCAGGTTGTGTGAGTGAAAAAAAAAGTTTAAGATATAAAAAAACAAGTTACGCCAGATGTTAGGGAGATCCACTCTAAGAGATTCAGATTGGATGGTGAGACAAGATCCATAACTCATCAAGGGTCACCATCATAATTACAAATTTTAGCTTTATCATAATTTTTTTGAAAATTTCAAGTGCTAAGAAAAATTAACAGAATAATTTATGCTAATTGTAAATTTTTAATAGCTATGACATCATAGATAAACTCCTTTAAAGAAAAGCAATTTCCCTAGAAGAATACTAAAATTCCTCGCAATGAAAGAAACAAGGGATTGAAATAAACTTTGAAGATCTTCGACAAGACTGGTTTACACTAGAGATTGCAAGGTGGGTTGACCCATTTTTAAAATTAGGTTGAAAAGGCAATTTATTCTATTTTATAACGAGTTAGTGGGATTATCCATTTAAATAATAAAATTAAAATTAAAGAAAAATTAAATTTTGTTTAAAGCTTTTAGACGGTTAGAATTAAGAGATTTAAAAATAAATAAAAATAACATAACGCATAACCTGTCTCACTTTACCTCAACTTGCAGCTTAAGCGAATTAATGAGCTAATATACGGAACTTAATCAGCAAAAAATGAAAAGTTAAGTGCGTTTACATGACGGACCAAACCCATTTTGCCATTGTTTACATCTTAAAATCCTATCCTATCATCCAATCGAAAGAGATGTCATTCAAAGAAAATACTAGTAAAAACAACCTTGTCTACAACTTAGGGAGCGTGATTTTCCCAAGAGTTAATTTGTTCTTAATATATTTATATCATAATTTTTTTTAAAATAATACAATATCCTCCTCCTAATCCTCCTAATAGGCTAATATATTATAAAATAAGTATTAAATGAAAGAAAAAATAAATACATTTAAATGCTTTCAATTCATTCTTCATTTAGTAAATAGGAAGATTTGTAAGATGATGTTATAGAAAGATTTAAAATTATTCTTTAAATCTACAGTTTATGAAACTGCTTACTGCTTGTGGCATAATTAAACTTTTCTTCCACACACTATCTAGTTATCAAGAATGCAAACTATCAAGACTAGGGGAAGCTGCTGCTGGAACACCCTATGATGGACCAGTTAATTCTAAGTTTTGCTGTCTTCCAACATTCCCGTCATTGTCCTGAATGAATAAATCAGCGGGATGTGAAGCTTACAGAGAAAATGCCCTCTTGAAAAATTCATATGAAGCAAAGAATAGTGATCCTTGAGACATGTACATAATCAACCTCGGAGTCAACCCCCTGATGACACACATGTGAAAGCACATCAAGAAAATAAATGTCACGGGCAATTTGCATTTGAATAGAGATCCCAAGACAGCATGTATAGCAGTGGCTCCTATCATGTGTTTTCTTCTGATCTAAATGATAGCGACAAGACTCAGAAAATAATACCTGTAAAGGCCCTTCAAACCTTCACTCTTACTAATTTTGTAAAGGGCATGAAGCACGCTATCATATTGATTTGCAGATCCAGGAATCTGCAGTGCACTCACTTTTATCAGAAGCGTGAATTCAGAGTAAAATAATATAAATCAAACAAAATGAATAAAATATGTATTATATTTTTTTAAATAACATTGAAATTATAATGCAATTAAGGATAACAAGATAAACGATATCAAAATTATACTGTTAAGAAAGGTTGTCTTCAACATCTAATTAGATGGCTGCACCAGATTCTGCTTCAGTGGTAGCAAGACGAATTTATACAATTGAAGGGCCTGTTTATTACAAACCTGTGTCTGTAATCTAGTCTTGATCACATCAAAGGAGTTGTGAATAAAGCAGCAGTAGATCCAGCTAATCCTCCACACACTAACTACAGAAATTCGTAAAATTATCTTAGTCACATTCATTGCAGTAAGACAAAAAAATGATAGGAACAAACATTAACTCACAGTCTGAAACGTGTTGGGTTGAATACTAGATGGCAAAGATGGCATCACTTGCTTCAAGCTTTCATATGTGTAAAACTACAATTGGTCACAGGAAACAGCAAAAAATAAAACCTTAGTTTCTGAAGAACTTAGAAAAGCAATCATAGAAGACTAAGTAATATTAACAGAGAGGGTTTGAAAAGAAAACATCAATAATCACAACAGGCTTGCTTTCATAGTAAGAAATGAAAATCCTCATGGGAATAATGAATCTTTAGTAGCAGGGTCAACGCTGGCAGCCAACAAGGAGAATAACCGATTTCAGCATGAAGGACTTCTGGACATACACTACCAAATCCTTATGCAAACAACCACCCTCCCCACATGGTCACAAAAACCTGTTTGTGTCAGCTACATCAAGAAATATGCATTGAATGTTGAAAACACTTACTGACCTTGATAATTGAATGTGGACATTCCGGCACAGTACTGCTCTCCAACCTGCATACAGGGAGAAAAACCACCATTTCTGATAATTCCAACCAATACATCCCTGCACAGATATACTCATAAGACACATAGCATAATAAAATTAATACAATTATACAGGTCTTGCATGGGAAAAAATTCCAGTGAAAGTTGGAAGCCATGAGCTTGCACAGACATAACAAGGATCTCTCAACAGGATATAAATATTTGAGATGACCAAATTACACCATAAAAAGGAGATACAGAAATTTACAAGAGCTTCAGAAACAATGAACACAAATTACAATGATTGAATGCAATTCACAACAAATGCAGAAAGCCAATGCATACCAGCAGTTACGATAATGAGAACCAACTTGCATCTGCTGCTTTATTCGCTCACTTGGAGTAAAAATGAAAGAGGTGGCAATGCTTGCACAACCGCCTCCCATGCAATGGGCAAAAGAATAATACTCCTGAACAAAGAGATGGTTGCAACCTCATTTAAGTCAAACATTAAAATAATAGTAAGACTCATTGATGTCTAACACTATAATATTTACATTTTACAGTGATGTTTAACTTGCATAGTTTCTCCCACCTAGATGGTACCCCATGTAGAAATAAAGGAATCAGGGAAAAGCCAAGCACAAGACAGCAAGGGTAACCAACTTCAAACAACTCCACTTAAATGAGTAGAATATAGAGAAAGACAAGCTACCTTGGAAGATATGGAAGCAAAGCTGCTTTAACTGATTCATAGGAGAAAGTATAAACTGCAGAAATTGGAGCTGAACATGCAATGTTTGTGGCAATTCCGCGATATAGTCCAAGCAAACCTGAAATTAGTCCATCAACTTTATGAAGAAGCCATCTAGTAGAAAATTTAATTCAAGAGTGAAAGTTTGTCTTAATGAAATTGGACATATAAGCTACATAGATATCTAGCAAGAACATGATTTCTCTTAAAAACCAACCTCTGTCAGAAACAATTGACTTCCCAATGTAAAAGATGGACCTGTGTTCAGCACGGCATGATTGAATGACTGTCTTAATTGTGTCAACAGGATGCAGACAAAGGCTGACACACATACCAGCTAACGCCCCCAGAAAAAGCATGTTCTTGCTTGGCTTGGGAATTACAAGGCTTCAGATGGGTTGCAGAGAAGGTCTGAATCTTAGGTTCATCATCAGTTATATCCAAGAAATGTCTTCTTTGGATTTCCAGTGATTCATTATCATCAATCTCATGTTGGCACTGATCAGAAGCACTATTACAGGAAGCTAAGAGTTAATATGATAATCTGCACAGATACTAGAAGAAAGGGTCTGACAAGCACCAACATCTGCCTTAGTATTGGACACAGCTTGAAGAAAATAGTCTGAACACAGAGGGCTAACTTTTCTTGTGTTCAGCATTGCATCATTAGATAATGATTGAGTTTCATGTGTGATTGAATCAGGACCACACACATCACTCATAAACAATGCAGGGGTGCTTGTATCTATTGAAATGCCACCCCCATCAACTGGAGAATTAGTTTCCAGGTTCTCAGGCTGGGTTACATTCACCTGACAATTTAGCATCTTAGTAGCATTCCTACCTACCCAATAATATACATTTCCTGATTTACATGACATTTCCTCCTTCCCAAGTTCCACTTCTCTCCAATCTTTATTTGTATTTTTATCACTAGCCTGCAAAAACCTCTGGAATACAGACTGAATATAATCTTGACTTCCATTAGAAGATTCAAGTATTAATATCTTCTGCATTACCTTAGGGAAATCCATTTTTTTCTGCACAATCTGTGCACCACCCCAGGTAACAGGATGGTGTTTAGTGTCACTTGAAGTATATACCAGTTCATTTTTTTTTCTCATCAACACTACCCAGAATTTTCTCTTTAGGCAATCCTTTATCATCGTGATTCACATTTTCCTTCGGCAGTAAAACTGAAAGCGGGCGACTTGCAGAATCACATATCTGGCCTATTGCTGAGATGAGCTGAGCTGTGCTCAGTATCCGAGGGGGCTTTGGTTGAGAACTTCTGTAGCATTGCTTATTCTCATTGTTGGGAAGAGAAGGTGAATAATCTATACAAGAAAGATCAGCCTCAAAGGATGCCCCTCATGTTGAATCCGCCAATATTTGATTGATTGTTGATCATTTTTAGGTGATTTATTGCATCCAGACATATTCTCAAATCTTGTGTCTCCTTCAAGAAGCAGATAGCCCAAAAATGTCTGGACAGAAAAGGCCTGAAAATGAAACTACATTAACTGTCAACAAACTATGTTAATTGTCAAGTGTCAATTACATAAACACTTATTTCTCAGTTGCACACTCTCTCACCAAAGAGAAAGAGCCAAAAAGTATGGTAATTTCAGAACCTATGACTCAGGATTGACTGACCAAGTTCCAATTTTGGACCGTCCCCACTTTTTTTTTTCTTGGGAATTTTATAACATGAACATTGTTGGTCAAGCTTATGATTATGCTATACACATGGAACAAGAGAGAGAACTAAAAAACAATAAATAGCGGTATTTACCTGTTAATTTTTTCTTCTCATTTGAGTGATAATATAGAAACGAAGAGAATGGCACCCCGAATCAAAATTGGCAACATCGAGGGAGCTAAGCGAATGAGGTACTCTGCAGAAAAAAGAAGAAACTGAATCTATCAAAAAATAAATAAAAGATCTATGTTGAACTTGTTGATTAGGAAGTGAAACCTTGATGAGAGCGATGTTGGTGAGAAGCTCTGAAATTCATGTTTTGGGAGAAAGAGAAAGGGTTTAAGAAGCCGAAGCTGAAGAATTTACGGTTGCGCGGAATTTGTTTTCTCCGGTGCATTACTCTTACGCTTGTACTCACCACCTCCTCTTTATTTTAATCATCATTTATATGTAAAACAACGCTGCTTGTTTTTACATTAAAATTATGAAAAATGTTGACATATTTAAGTAGTTAAAATTACTACCATTTATTAAAAAATATTTATCATATTTTTCCTTTTAATGTAACAAATGTTTTTTAATAAAATCTTACCAAGTTTAATATTAATACTAAGTTTAGTTTCTGGCTCTCACTTGAGAAATATCAAGGACACACAGAAAAAAAAAATTAATTATCAATTTGAAATATTCTTGATACACATAAAAAGCTACATAAGTTTAAAACATGAATATAATTAAATGGGCATAATTTATTTTAGACTGAAAAGAAAAGGGTATAACTTTTAATTAGTTTATTTTTAGGTTTTTTTATAAGTATTTTTATATGATACAATTTTTTCGACGTGTGATCTCCCTTAAATATTAGTATTTCTTCTAATAGAAATTTAAACTTATTTTGTTATTTCATAAAAATTTAATCTTTCTATTAAATCCAGCATTTCTTAAATAATTTTAACCTAATATACTGTTCTAATGAGTTCGATCTACCTCTAGTAAGCTTCAATTTTATTACATTTGGATTTGGGTAACAAATGTTCAATTATTGTTTTCTTCTAGACATGAATTTAGATTTACATTAAAAAATTATTCATTTGTTAACTTGTTTTTTAATATAAAAAAATGAGTTTATGCCCAAATACATGACGGACACATATAAAAGCCAAAACTTTTAAAATAATAAATATAAAACAAAAATGTCTGAGCCCGGGTTCGAACCGGGGACCTCTAGTGTGTGAGACTAGCGTGATAACCAACTACACCACCCAGACTGCATCACAGTCTGACGAGGTTGATTAAGAAATTTTATTCATAGGATTAACTTATTATCCTTTTCATGGACAAGTTGAAGCAGTATATCCCTATAACCGTATGGCCCATTTTTCAGCCTTACGTCGCGCCTGAACAATTCTCTTCCTGGGCTGCTATTCCAATCTTAATGTTCGCTATTTTCACCCCAATTTTGTTTGTATTTTTTTATTCTAAAAATATCTTTCAATAGAAATGGATTATTGTTATATATTGTTCATAATAGAAATGTGTTTCCATTATGTTAGAGGGGTGCGCCTAGGATACATAACGGAAATGCATTTTGTTATGTATTGTACATAACACAACTGTATGTATCCTGGGCGCACCCTTCTAATATAATAGAAATGCGTTTCCGTTATGTATGTATTCCAAATACATAACAAAAATACATTTTTGTTATGCATTTGGAAATTAATAATTGTTATCTATTAAATTCATTTTTTTTTGTGAGGCATAACTTTTAATGGTTCACTAATGCGTGAGCAAGGCACGTGTTTGAATTGGTGCGATATGGACCCTTGATTTATGGTGTGCAATTTCAACTATTTCTTTTTCTGACGCACAAGACATCATTTTTAATGATTCTCTGAAGCGTGAACAGGACATGCGTTTAAATCGGTGCGATCCAAATCATTGATTTAGTCGGCACAATCTGGACTGTTTCTTTTTTTGAGGCACAGGGCATCGCATTTAATGATTCTCTGACGAATGAATAAGGCATGAATTTGAATCGGTGCAATCTAAACCCTTAATTTAATCGATACAATCTGGACCGTTTCTTTTTTTGATGCACAAGACAGAGGCTTTAATGAATCTCTGATGCTTGAACAGTATTTGCACAAGTATAGAAGAGATGTATGCTCTAAAGCACTTACCAATGCCTTTGTTGACAGCCATCTTTATTTCATATTGTTTCTTCTCCTTAGAAGATGGACAGATTCCTTGTTGTGGTGTATTACAATGGTCACATGACAACAACATGTGAAGGGGTCTTATTTCAATGTCTTCATGACCCTGCTTTTCTTAGTGTCACTGATGACATGACAATTGCTACTCTAAAGAAAAAAATTCATAATGCGATCAAAAGTAGCAAAAAAATACTCAAATTCATTACCGTCAACCTATTTTTAAGGAATGGCTGTGTTCATTACGGTCTATAGAGATTAAACACAACAAGGATGTGGCAAGGATGTTGTCCATCTTTGCCCAATTTCCTAAACTTGCATCGATTGAGTTATACGCTATGTTAGGCAGATCTCCTGAAAGATCCTGGCCCGTTTGTGTCAACCACGAACCACCAAAGAGGTTGTGTGTTGCGTGAACATGTGATATCAACTAGCTCCAACGACCAAGCAATCGTTAGTGTGAGTGAACCATGACAATGCACCTTGTTTACTATTATTTGTATTTGTATCGAATCGACAGAGGTACTTTTATTTTATCAAATAATATTATTTACATTGTGTTTGTTCATTTTTATTTGTATCGTGTGTTATAATTGTAACAACATAATAGTGATACCAACAACGCAATACATGTAACATATATAAAATCATGAACGTCTACAAAATCTAAAAATATATCAATAAGATTTGTACATACAATATAAAACACTAAAAAAATATATCAAACAATAATAAACAAAAATAAAAAGTCAATCTCGGAAGTGGTCGCCCTCCTCTGCTTCCTCCTGTAATAGGTGCATTTGGATGCATGCCTAATTGTGCAATGGCCAATGCCTCTCGGAGCATCCTATTATCGTTATGCCTTTAGGCACCACCCTCACCGCAGCATGCACTCTATAATGTCAACAACTCTCTCCCATTGTGCCTACAAAAAAAGAAATGTAAACTTTTATTGAAAAGTGTCATTGTCATCGAAAAAACACATTATAAAGATATGGATATGTACCTCGCATGAATGGGAATCGTTGGAGGAAGGCTCCGTCATAGGCTGCACAATCGAGTGTAGCACAGGAACTTGTGGAGAGCCTCACAGAGGATCTCCCTTCGCACTAGAGGAATCAGAAAAGGGTGAGAAACATGGTGGAACCACTCCAAGTAACCATCAACAATGTCCATGGAGCCTCGCGCAACACAACAACTCCTCTATCCACCATGTGCACCTATCACCCTCCTAGTCATCAAACTAGCTGGTAAACGTTGGGTATTGACCAGGCGAGGCGAAAGATCTCCTGGATGTACCCAAACTGCCTAACACCCACTCTAATAGATGGGCGCACATATAGTACCACAACGTATAAGCCAAAGCAAAATGATATCGCCTCCAACGGCCAGATGAGGTGTGCATCATATAACACTCATATGACGTCGTCCAACTGCAACTGTGGTCCACTCCTACCTGTTCCCCAGCGCAAAGCTCGTGCCCTTCGTGGGCTTCCACTGATAGTGATGAGGAAGTTGCTCTGAATAACCTATGGTCGGCTCCCGCTCTAGGGTGGGGAACTGCTTATAGATCCACACCTATAATCGCCAATTAATATACTAATTTACATTAAAAAAAAAACAAAAATCGCACATGACCAAGCTCATGTATCGTCCAAATTGCATTATAGACCAAAGGTTGGTAACACTGAGTTGATTGTACAGGAATGCTAATGCAACAAACCCCAAGAGTATCTGTGTAAGCCTAGAGATCATGGAAGAGGTCTAGGTAGCAAACTGCACATGCGTCGAGCTCTTGTTGGTGAATATCGTACAACGAACAAGATGTAACAGATAGGCTCGCGTAACAAATATGGTGCCCAACTGCCTAGCATGCGACGTATGTCTCCCTCAACCATGATAAGGTCATGCAAGCTCCTCTCGCAGTCACAACAGATGTGCCAACAAAGGTCACACCTAGCTCGCTCATCAGTAGCCCATGACATCCTCAAGCGTATAATACACGTGCTCGTAGACCTTGCTTGTAATGAGCAATGCAGGAGAGATGACACATCATCTAGAGTGATGGTCATCTCCCCTACTAGTAGGTGGAAGGAGCTAGTGTCCTTGTGCCACTACTCAACAAAGGCACATATAAGGCCCTTGTTGGCTGTAGGATACCATGCCTGTAAAAGGGGCTAGCCCTAAACCCTGCATGATTTCTACGACCTATGGGTGTGAAGGCATCAGCAACATCTTGCCCCCATGGATGATCAGCCTTAGGTCATCACGGGGTTGTCTTAACCATATATGTCTAACAACATAGTCCTTATAGGACCTAAGTAGGGATAAGTCTATAGGACCTCTTAGAAATGGAGGTCCAATAATGCACTCTACCAGCTGAATTGGAGGCACCTCTGCCTCTACCCGGTACGTCAATCTCGACCTCAGGGTACGTGAACAGGTGACCGCCGGTGGCGACGGGGGGGCCGAAACACTTCAACAGGCAGCCCAACGCCGGGCGCGAGAAGGCCGGCCGCAGCATCGAGCAGAGGGCCGCAGCCAGGAGGAGGGGGACAAAACCGCAGCGGGGCAGAAGGAAGCGAAAGCAGAATGAAGAAAGGAAAAAAAGAAGGGAAAGCAAAGAAAAAGGAAGAAGAAAAAAAGGAAAAGGAAAGGAGACGAAAACAAAGGAGAAAGGAGGGAGCGAGAAAGAGGAAGAGAAAAAACGAGGGAAAAAACAAAGGGGAAAGGAGGAAGGCAGAGAAAGAAGGAAAAGAAAAAAGAAGGAAAACAAAGAACGGAAAGGAGGGAAGCAGAGAAAGAAGGAAAAAAAAAGAATGAAAAAACAAAACTTAAATCAGAAGTAGAGAAATAATAAAATAAAAAATAATTTTAAAAAAATAACTTAAATCATTTAATCATATAAATAATTAAAATAAAAAAATAATTTAAAAACAATAACTTAAATCAATCAATAAATATAAAAAAAAAATAATTTAAAAAAAATAACTTAAATTATTAATTCATATAAATAATTAAAATAAAAAATTAAAAAAACAATAACTTAAATCATTTAATTCATATAATAATTAAAATAAAAAATAATTTAAAAACAAATAAATTATTTAATTCATATAAAAGATTAATTTAAAAACAAATAACTTAAATCATTTAATTCATAAATAATTAAAATAAAAATTAATTTAAAAACAAATAACTTAAATCATTTAATTCTATAAATAATTAAAATAAAAATAATTTAAACAAATAACTTAAATTATTTAATCTATTAAAACAAAAAGCTATTTAAAAAAAATTATTTAAATTATTAATTCATATAATAATTAAAATAAATAAATAATTTAAAATTACATAATACATAACGGAATCACAATTTCGTTATGTGTCGTTACCGAATACATAACGAAATCGCGATTCTGTTTTACATCCTCATAGGATGCACAATAGAATTGCGATTTCGTTAAATCTAAAACTTAA
>QUWT01000570.1:0-41480 GCA_004329165.1 Spatholobus suberectus | reverse complement strand
AATTTTTATCTTATATTCTTTCTTTTTATTTTCTCCCGCTCTATTTCCAGCAAAACAATGTGTAAATGATTCATAGTATAGTTTTGAAACTATGTAACTTGTAAAAACAGCAAATAAAGGCACATACTGCTGTATAACACGCTTTTTCATGAGCTGAAGGTTTCCCAAAATGAACTGCCCGTGTAATATCCGTTGTTCCATCTAGATACTATAAAGACATCACCAGTTATCAATATACAGAGGTGGAGATCATGATAGCAAAACATGAAAACAACAAAATTCACTACAAATGTCTATGCTGCAAACTGTTAAAAATTAGACAGACCTGGGCTCCAGAATCAAAAAGATAAATTTTGTCTGGATCAAGTTCAGCACATGTTTCTGCCTTTGGAGAATAATGAATGATAGCTGCATTTGGGCCGACTGAGGAAATAGTGGGGAAACTCAATCCTCTGAAATGCTGAAAATGGGTAAAAAAAAAAACCTTAGGATTGAAGATAGGCTAGCATTCCCTCTTCAACAAACATATACTTTAAGGTATTCATGTTCCATTTAAGTTTATAGGAGAAGAAACAATTTTCCCCATTATTTTCATTCCCTTCAAAATCCATGACTTTATGTGCTCAAGAAAATCCAGTCAATTAAAAGGCAAAATGAAGTTGCAAAAAAGAAAAATGTGATCCCTTATTATCATGCTTCCTACATGTTATGTACCAAACAGGTCACAACATTTTAAGTCCACCTTATATGCAGAATCTGCAGAAATACTGTAAGCAACATCTGGAAGGGTCAGTCACTACTTAGCATGCAATGGGCTGATTAGACTCTACGGAGGATAATAGAGTAAAATAAGTCCATAACAAAATTTTGAAATGTATCAAGGGCAGGAGAGATACACATTTTTATGTTAGAACTCCAGGAACTACACGTAACCATTCTGATCAATCCTTAAATAATCTATTCCAATCAAACAGCACAATAAGGAACAAGATTTTGCCTGATTTAGTCTTGTCATGCCAAATCAAAATCTTCAATTTTAAAAAAATTTTTTCTACCTACATTACAGGTGATGCCACCTCTGCTTCAAAATGTCTAATAATTAAAGATTATGTCCTTAACGAAAGTGCTTTTCTATAAAGAAAGCTTTAACAACTTTAATGTTTCAACCTTTTGGGAAAGCTGAAAATAGTTATTCCCCACTGCCTATTTCAGAAGCCAAAATATTTGGAATCAACACCAGTTTTTTAATTGAGCAAATTTTTTTCTAAGAAAAGCTTATCCAAATAATACTTAATTGTTTAGTTAGCTCTACCTCTTTTGATGCTCGAAAACCTTCAAGCTGGTCACTTACAGTCACCTCAGTCAATTTCAAGGACTGCCTGCCAAAGTTTGAAAAAATATTCTATTATATGATTTAGCTTTTTACTGATGCATGTGGAGCTAATTATTTTGACAGAAATGCGCAGACTCTAAAGATTTTCAGTAATCATAAAAAGCATCATGCCATGTTTATACTTAACAAAGGTTAAAATGACTCTTATTTCACCTTGACAACATTCTAATAAAGGACATGTTAATTTTTTCAAAAGCTTCATAGAGGGGAGATTCATCTCACTGTCATGATTTCTCCTGTTAACAAATAAAACCAACTTGCCATCCTTTTCCCAACTTCCAAAGGTACATTATAATAAGCATGTCAGAGGTGAGGTCAGTTCAAATTTGAGAAGAAACTTACAAATGTTTCTCCTTTTTCACAGAATCCTTCTCCAAAAAGTAACCAGAAGCTCCATAAATATCCTGCATCTGCACATTGAATCAGCTTTTGTATCATTATCACCTCAGAACATGTTATATTTTAAGTGGATCAAAATGAAAAATAATAAATAAAAATTTAGAGAGAAGAGAATGAAAATCATGGCTGTCCTCATCCAAAAAACTAAACATATTCTTGAGACTAAGATCCAAATGCAAACCTTCTTATCCAGCCAGACAAGATATTGCACAACTGCTGCACCATCCCGAATATGTGCCCTTCTTAACCCATCCAATTCACTGAGTTCTAAAAAGTATTGGAGTAATAAAAAAATAAGCTAAGTTCAAGTGATGAAATGGGGTAAAAAATTCAAAGTTATATAAGTTTTTATTAAATTAACTGCTAATACTTATTTTTCTCGATTTCTTTCTAAAATAATAAACTTAAGTGACATCGATATCCATTAGCAATCCTGGATACAGTCATCCATCCATATGAATCTAATTGAAACTTCCTCAATTTTGTGCAAGGTTGATTTGAGAAAGCTGCACACTAACTTCTGTGCTGCACCAAAAATCAAATGACCTTTATTAAAGGGGGTACAAACATACAACCTTTAAAGCTTTCGCAAGGGCCAAAGGTGATTGCTGCAAGAGAACTGTATCAGGGTTCAACTTTGCATACAGTGCATAACAGCATGAACCTGGATCAGCCCATATGAGGTCGTTACTATTTTCTTCGGCTTGATGTTCACCATTTACACTCTTATCAGTTTCACTGGGAATTTTTCTGGCCTCTGTTTCAGCTAAAGCAACCTGGCTGTAGATACAGAATCAAGCTCATCAGTCACAAGCAATGTCACATCAGAGCTTACAGCTGTATACTCTCGAATTTCAATTCCATTCTCCACTAAATGAGTTTGTGCCTGGCATAAAAACAATTTTCAATGAGTTTATATCTCCAAAATTGCCCCTCCCAATATCAGGATAAGTAGATCTGAGTTTTAAATTTTTTCTATAGTTTGTGTAATGTATACTCTATATGTATAAATTCTCAAAACAATGATAAAAATTACTCAAAATTAATGACATTCATAATTACCAATAAAAAGTCATAGGTGTCTTAACAAAACATACAAGCAAATACCAATAAAAGTCAAAAACAAGTTTCCTAGATAGGAATCATCAATCATCATCTTCTAATCCAAGTCTTCTTTTTTATCATTTTCACTACTATACAGCTGTAGATTTCATTTTTTGAAATTGAAATTCTAAAAATAGCCCCCCCCCCCCCACCCCCCAAAAAAGCACTAATGTCTCTGTCAGAGGGCTTTTTTGTAATCAACACATAGCACCACTATCCTGTCCACTATGGCTATTCAGCCCACTATTGGTACAATACAGCCACTCCACCAACCGCAGCCCCTGTAGCAGGCCGGGGCCGCTCTACCGTGCTATTTAAAACCCTGCCTGGTAACATATACACATGTAGTAGCTGATATATTACACTTCTACAATTAGTTTCATGTTCACAGTCATGTATAAAACAATCTGGAACATATAGTTGTTACAATTCGATAAGCAACAATTCACATTAGGTGATAAACTGCAGATGACTTTTAATTGTCCAATGCATTGATGAAATGGTGTGCTGTTTCGTACCAACAATGCAAATCACATGATTCAAAGATTTGTTATTTTTTCTTGTTGCTTTTCTTTCACCCAATTCTCATCAAAGAATTGAAAAGTCAGATAAACTATTTAATGAAATGAACATGGAGGAGAACAATTGAATGCACCCTATTGATTACTCCACTGCTTTATTTTGATCTTCTAAAACAAGTGTTTCACTTAATCACTCACTTAGTCTGTACACTCTATTTGGCTGTTCCATTGCTTTGTTTTCATTCTTCTGAAATTGAGGCCTACACACTCGGTTATGACTTAGGACTGTGTTGTGAGACTTATGGTTGAGTTATCTTGTCAATTTCTAGTTAAAATTGTTACATTGAACACTATACATCCTTTAAAGGATATATTTCAAACTATTTTTCATTGCCTCTCAAAATCTTAAGATTCAATATAATTTATGATCTATGATTCATGATTAAAAAATTAGCTTGACAATACACAATTTAAATTGCAACTTGATAACCTGGTATGGAATACATTCATAGCTGATGAGACATTACTCAAACTGACCTCAACAGAAACCTTTCGCTTGTCCACATAAATGAAGCAGAATTGGATGTCACAATAGCAAATGCATGAACAACAGGACAGTAGGCCACATCGCTTCCACGAATATTATACAACCATGCAACCTGTATTGTAGCCACGTCATTGAAAATAAAGAAAATAATCCTAAAAAGGATGAACAAGTACGGCAGAAAATATCCTCAAACTCAGAACATTTGTCAAGTGGAAAGAAATTAAAAGGAAGAGTTATCAAGAGAATGCACTTACTTCATCAAGTGCTGTGAAAATTATCCCACGGGCTTGCTCCTGTACAAGCTTTTTTCTCAAATCTTTCAACTTATCTGCAACAGAGCGACCTGCAAATTTCAGTGGATGTACAATAACAGCATTAATCTCTGCCGGTGGGCGATTATCCAAACTTCATCTACCAAATTTTTTTGTGGTTTGAACCAGCTTCTGATGTTTTTCAGAAAAGCACGCTCCCATCTTTGGGCAGTATCAATTGAAATGCACCAAGGGTCAACCCCAATGGATGCCTCTTTTGGCAAGTTCTAGTGAAAGGAAAATGACTCATTAGTACAGATATACCACAGTAAAATCACAGATATAGTCTTATCAAGTGACATGAATAGAAAATGGACCACTCAGAAGCAATTCATGGATGTAACAAGACTAATCCAGTATATTGTCCTTATTCATAAGAGTAAGTTTAGGTTTTGGCTTTATGAACATGATATTGAGAATTTCTAACAGTATCATGCCTATTTTTCATTTCTATCTTCTAGAGTGTTTACATTGTCTTTCTTCCTCTGCCTATCTCTAGTTCTCATCCAAACCCTTCTTTTATCTTTTTAATATTTAGCGGTGCTAAGGCAAGTACAAGCTCAGTCAGCTCTTCGTGAACAAGTAGAAACTACTTGTAAACAACATATCAATAATGCAGAGATGTAGACAGAGTGATTCTTGATCCAAACTGTAATGTTATGCTTCAGCAAGACCAAACAGAGAAAACCATATTTAATTATAAGCTAAAATTTTGGTATTTGTCTTAATACTCATCAATAACATATATCAACGAATGCAATTTACAAGCAGGAAGTGACTCACATCAGCCATCCAGATATCTACAGCAGGATCTTCACCCATACGCATTAGCTTCCACTGATCACTAAGTTCTTGTTCAGCCTGCAAAAATATCGCCCATCCGTCCACAGCAGCGCTTCACTCTTTGTTATAAGGGCCAAACCTGAATGTCATTCAAAAAAATGAAAAACCAACACAAAAAGACACTTCGCTGATCTTATCATGCTTGAAATACACCAAGACCATGGCAAAGCTGTCAGGGATTAACCCTCAAAACTTAGAATCCCCATCCAGTGATTAGTCCATGCAACCAATAGCAACCACTGAAAATGAATAAAGGTGCAACAAAAACTCCCACCCCAGCCTTTTATTTATTTATTAAGAGCAGGTTGATCATTAATCATTAGTCACAGGCTAGCAACAAACCATAATTCTTTTTCAAAATTATAGAAACAATTCTTACTTCCGCAGGAACCAATCAGTTAATACGTGAAATGTTGAAACAACTGCAGTAAAACGCGAAAACAGGAGGAAGCCTAAACCCTAAACTGATGGATGCCACAATACAGAAACAAACCAGAAATTAAATGCGTCAAAGAAATATTTCAACATAGAAACTAACCGGCACTTCCAGTGAAGTCGGAAACGAATTCGCGGCGCTTGTCTCGTGCAGATACATATTCGCTCTGCAAAGTGCAAACACCATCGCAGAAGAGATATCATTCAGGTTAAAAGAAAAAGATCCATGGGATTAGAGAACAGAATTGAAAAAACTGAACACGTTGGATCTACCTAATATTACAGGGATGAGACAGAAAAGATGATGTACCTGGTGATAATCTTCAGAGGGCACAACTAAGGCATCGAGCGGCGGAGAGTGAGAAGCCATCAAAGACCTCAACGCGGAAAGCGTGTCTTCCATTTTCTTTTTCTTAATTTTGTTTTGTTCTGTTTTTCAGTCTCGCCACTTAAGACAGTTTTGAGTGACAAGAAGTAACTCTGATCGCCTTATATACAGAACGATTATGCAGTATACAGCTCGAATCCAATACAGCTCGAATCCAGGCCCACAACAGATTCCTGCGGAGTGTTAGTGCTCTTTTCTTTTTCTTTTTTAATTTTATTTTAGCTTAATTGTACTTTTAGTCAGGCAAATTTAACTTCACAATAGGCTGACAACGCGTGAAAATTAGAGCAAAATTTTACAAAGTATTAGCGGTGAGTTTTAAATCCTCGCCCCTTTACACCTACAACAACATCGTTAAGGGCTAGGCCAAAGTATTGTTTTAGAATATAAATGAAAAGTTGAGTATTATAAAACAAAAAAAAACACAAATTAATACTATATATCATAATTATAATTTAATCACATTATTTTAAATATATTTTTTATAAAATTGTGTTATTTAATTTTTTGCATATTTTAAAAAATAAGATATTATTATTGTTATAATCTTTTTCTATATTTCACTAAAAAAATTATATTTATATCAGACATTTATAATTAAGATTTCTTCATCTATATATATATATATATGATATTCAATATATTTATATTTCTGTAAAAGAATACTAATATATAGTGATTTATATTTATTAATATTAAACTCTTAATTTTAATTTTTAATACTATTAGTATATATTTATTAACTTATATGAATTAATATTTAATAGTATATATACATACATACATACATACATACTATATATATATAGATATATATATATATATATATAGAGATGATATTCAATATATTTATATTCTGTAAAAGAATACTAATATATAGTGATTATATTTATTATATTAAACTATTAATTTTAATTTTAAATACTATTAGTATATATTTATTAACTTATATGAATTAATATTTAATAGTATTATTATATATTTATTAATTTAATAGTATTTAATAACATTTAATTTATAACTTATTTGTATTTAATATTTATTTTATTAATATTTAATATTATTAGTATATATTAATAAATTAATATTAATAAATATAAATTGTAATATATTATTGGATATAATTAATTAATTAGTGTATATATTATTGGATATATGTAATAAATTAGTGTAAATATTTAATATTATTAGTATATATTAATAAATTATATTAATAAATATAAATTGTAATATATTTATTGGATATATTTAATAAATTAGTCTATATATTATGGATATATTTAATAAATTAGTGTATATTTTATAATTTATTAAATATATCCAATAATATATACGCTAGTTTATTAAATATATCCAATAAACATATACTGATTTATATTTATTAATATTAATGTATTAATAGTATTATTTATATTAATACATAATAATTTATATTTATTAATTTATTAGTAGTATTATGTATTGCTCTCTTTGGTCTTTATTAGTAGTATGTCTCAGTAATGTTAGGGATAATTTTGAAAACTTCATATAAATTTTTGGAAAAATCTGATGCTATTAATTAATCAACTAATTTTTGTAATCTTTGTGAATTGTTTAATGGGGTCTTATAAAAAGGATAAGAGGGATAATTTCTATTTATATTATTTATTTAGTAATAATAAAGTGTAGTTTTCATTTATATAGAAAACCAACAATTTTCGCTTAGTACTAATAGTAATATTGTTAGAATGATGGGATAAGGGTTCAAATCTCACAATTCTATTATTTTCTATAGAGAAAAAAGAGATGGGAGAAAATAGATGTAAAGGGTTTAAAAATAATAAAGATGAGGGGTGCAAAAATAGGTTTTAAAAAATGATGAAGATGTGGTGCAAAATAGGATTTAAAGAATAATAAAGATGGAGTGCAAAAATAGATTTAAAGAATAATGAAAATAATAGGCAAAAATAGGATACATATTGTTTTTATATAAAGTGTATTTTGATAATAATAAAATATTGGAAAAAAGAATGGAGGTATATTTATTAATTAGAGGGTGTAAATATCAAAAGCCATGAAAAAATTTATAAAATATTAAAAAATCAATCTCACTCTGTAAGTTGTGCGTGAAGATCATCATGCACTGAAGGAATAAAAGAATACAAAAAGTGAGTTAACAAAAGAAACAATGAGAGTGAAGGTTTCACTCTTTAAATTGAATACTCAAAGTTATAATATAAGAATAGATAAATATTGAAAAAAATTTACATTTTTAATATAATGAATATATTTCAATAGAATATTTTTATTTTTATTCTTTACTTTAATATCAATCCTTAAAAAAAGTATTATTCTAATGCTTAGGAATGAGGCTAGTTTCTTTTCTTGGGTTATAGAAATATGTTTGGTATCGAATATAAATAGGAGAAAAAGAAAATTTTTATTTTTATTCTCATAAAAATAAATATAGTATTTTTTATGAAATGAGAATGAAAATTATCTTTTGATTCAATCGTTAATTTCTATCTTTTTTTCTTTAATACATTATTTTTTATTATTATATTTTAAAAATTTTCAAAATATTGCTTATTAACCAAGCATATTTTAAATTTACTCGGACATATTCTTAAATATAATATTTTTGAAAATGTCGTTTCAAAGAAAGTTTTTCAAAACACTCCCACATTATACTTGTCTTGATCTGGTGATAAGTGCGTTGCGTGCGTTAAAGGCTGGGTGTGGGCAAAAAAGTTGTTCTGCAGAATATATGCAACCGAATCGGAATTGAAACCTCAGGGTGTTCGAAAACCAGCAAAAAAGGAAAAAGGAAAAAGTAAAAAAATTAAACAAACTGAATTTTTAAGAAAAAATAGTTTTTTTATTAGATTAGATTAAATTTTAGATGAAATTATGAAAATAGATCTAATACAATTTAATTCAAACTGGGTGTATTTGTATACATGTAATTTATTTATAAATTTTTATTTCATTCATTCGCGTGTGTGTGTATACATATAAGTAAATATTTATGAAACTAATACACTAATTTTATTTTTTCATGAAGTTACTCTTTTAGAGTATTTTTTATTATTTTAATATTATTTATAAGTTTAGTATATCAGAATTAGTTTAAAAATTATCTTCTATTCTATATTACTGCATTTTTTTAATAAAAAATGTGTAGAAGAGATAATAGTAATACAAGATGTTTTCAATAAAATCACAACAAATTACAATAAATTCAAGATTGCGTGCATTACAAGTCCATCAAACACTTGCTTTAGACCCATTAATAATAGAGTACTTAATATCAATGGATATATTCGCTGAGGGCTAAGTCCACTAATTCCCTATATGAACTAATAACTATATAGGGTTAAATATATTTTTAGTTCTCCAAAAATTGACTTGTTTTAGTTTTAGTCTTAAAAAAAAAATTCTTGAATAAAGTCTCTTAAATATTAAAAATATCATAATTAAATCTCTGTGCTAAACTCTACTAAACTTTTTTATTAAATGATGGTTATATCAGCTTTTAAATAAAGTATTTTATTATCTGAAGTGTCTAGTGATAATTTTTAATAAAAATTAGGTAATTACTTTTGCTTTAAGGTTAAAAAAATCTGTAATTTTAGGTTAATTATGTAATAATTTTATTAAAAAAAATATGTTATTAATCTGACTTGAACATAACAATTGACATAGATGACCACATCAGTAAATTAATGATGACTATAATATTGATGTGGCCATTGTTTAATAAAAAGTTAAACAAAATTTGTGCAAAAATCTAATTAGGATATTTTTAACATTTATGGGACTTTATTCAAAAAAAATAATCTGAAAACTAAAATCAAAACGAAAGTTTGAGCTGCATATGTATTAATTGATTGTACGGTTGTACGATTAAATTTACAAGTAATTATTACTTTCAAAAGTGTATTATTTAAAGGTTATAATTGATTGTACCGTTACAATATGAATAATAATTAGTTGTTAAGTTGAGAAAAAACAACAACAATTATTTTATTTTCTCTCTGTCTATATATATGAAATAAAATTTAATATTTTTACTTCAAATTCTCTTAACCATCTTATTCTTTTCTCTCAACATTTCTCTCTTTTTTTAAAAAAAATATTAAAATTATTTGATTATTAAACATTGATAAATGATTTTGGAACTCAAAAACTAAAAGATTAATATAAAGTTGATGATGAATATTACATTAAGTCTATTTAAAAATTTTGCCTTAGGTCCTGAAAATTTTACACATGGCCAAAGGCAAACAAATTAGTTTGTAACATAAAAATATTGGTTGTAATATGATGTAAGATTTGTTTTGCTAGTTTAAATTTTAAATGAAATATATTAACTTCAAACTTTTAACCATTGACTTAGTTATGAATAAGATATTTCGTATTTTGGTTTGGTATTTGCTATATTTAATGTATATTGTAGACTTTAATTACTAGTTTTTTAAAAAATACAAAAATTAATCCAAACCATTGCAAATTGAATTGAGTTCATTTGAATTTATAATCAAATTGATTAGATGATGAAGTGAGAAAATTTATATAATTGGATTGGATGACAATTTTTCCTCAAGACTATTCTAATGCAATTTATGAAACTTGATGCACTAAAAATACACTTAAGAATAAACGTACCTTTATCATAGTAGTAACAAAAGAACATGAGTCCCGATATTGAACCCAAATGACTAAGAAGCGATTACCAGTTTCTAGATATTTTATATTGTTTAAAAGAGAAAAGGCACACAAAAAGAAAGGGGGTTGAATTGTGCGTTTAAAACCTTTTTCTTTTTAAATCAATATAAATAAGTTTGAAAGCGTTTTCAAGTTAAGGGATAGAGAGAAAGATAACACAGAGAGTTTTTATACTGGTTCACTCAACCTGAGCTACTTCTAGTCCCTTCACCCAGAAGGTATCCGCTAACTAACCTTAGGTTACAAGTATTGTTCGCGGCCTCTTCACGCTTTACAAGGCAATTACGCTAGATTGCTTAACCCAAGTATTTTTTTTCACTAAGTCTCTCTAGGCTTTCACAACACAAACAAGCATTTACACAAAGGTATCAACTCACGTAGTGAGGATTTGAAAGATTAAGCTTAAACACTTAGAATAATTTTACAAGACTTTTTTTTACTATCGTATAATGGACACTTATAGATAAAGTACAAAAGGCTTTTGATGTCTCGCTGAGATTGTCACAAGTTAGCACGTATCGCAATTCTTCTTTTTCGCTTCTTCCTTTGTGCATATATATAGTCTTCAGGGAAAAAGATCCGTTGTGGAAGACTTGACTTCATTATACAAGGAAAGGCGTGCAAATTATGCTTTTAGAAAGATCAGGTGTGACAGCTTTTAGACTTGTACTAAAACAGAAAGCACAAGACTGTGCTGCGGTTTGCTTTTCTGAATATTCTTCATTTGGCATAGCAGCTTGATAAGTTGACTTCCTTTATTTGTTTTGCTGCGCCTTTGCACTAGAGTGAATTTGATTACATTTAATGCTTCAAAACAATTTAAACACTAGATCACTAGAATGGTAATATGTTAGTTTCGAGGAAAAACGAACATAAGTAAATTGGATGTTTAAATAAGACTTAGCCGTTTGAAGATTTGTTGTTGGAAGCTTTTGTCTGAATGCATCTAATATTTGATTTTATTCTAAGAGACAAGCTTTAGCTTCGAACGGTCATCTTTAGTTACATCTACTGGACGGTCTTCTTTAGCACGGCTACTAGACGGTCTTCTTTAGCACGTCTATTGGACGGTCTTCTTTAGCACGTCTACTGGACAGTCTTCTTTAGCACGTCTACTAGATGGTCCTTTTTAGCACATCTACTAGACGGTCCATTTTAGCACGTCTACTTGATGTCTTTCTTAGCACGTCTACTGGACGGTCCATATAAGAGTAACTTGTTTGCTATGACACGGTTAGTCCTTAGGCAGAACCTTGAACATTAATAAGTTTGTTATCTTCAAAACTTTGAGAGTTTAGACGCTTCTATGTCTTTGGTTCCAACATTATTTAGGAGAAATTAAATGGGTAATAGATCGATTCCGTTAAAAAAGAGTGCACTAGAAATTGCAAAACAAGCAATGACAATCAAAGGAAGATTCAGGAGAAAATAGACTTAGGGTTATGGTTTCCCTTGTGCTCTTAAATTCCTTAACATTTAATTTTGATTGAACCTAGTAATATTCGTCAACTACCAATGTTTTCCTGCGAATTTTATTACCAAAAAATGGTTAAGAATTGCAATAATCCTCTTTAAGTTAATTTTCCAATGTTTTCTTGCGAATTTTATTGCCAAACAATGGTCACGAATTTTATCGCAACAATGGTCACATAAGAAATTTAAACCCTAAAAAGGCATGAAGAACTAAGGGAATGATGAGTTAGTTATTTAATCCAATTAGAAATTGGGAATAAAGATTGATCATGCAACAAAATCCAATTTGATTATCGTACACGTCTACTAATTAATTGTGGTACGGACGCCATTTAATTAACTGATTCAGAAAATACAAGGAACAATCAATTCCAAGTAAGAATTAAAAATAGTAAAGCAGTCTAATTGAGTGAATAAAACAAGAATTCAATTAAAATTAAACATCTAGGGGTTCCAAGCATAAAGTACACAACTTTAACAAGGAAATTAGCTATTCATGGTAAAAAGATGAACTATAACCCTAGAGAAATAAATCAAGAAAAAGATAATAAGAAATCTTTTTTACAAGAAAAAGACTCCTCTGGTCTCTAACTTTGAGTATCTTATTTATCCAAAAGAATCCTCCTCCAAGAGCCAAAGACAAAAGATAAGATGCTAAACTGTGGCTTGCTCCTTGCTATTTGTAACCAAATTTCAAAATTTTTTTTGGAGTAAAAGGCTTAACCCGGTTAGTTATCTACACAACCCAAGCCCATTGAGGGTTAAAAAAAGTAGAATTTAAAACTCAAACCTGCCCAATGGTGTTAGATAACTGTTAAGTGGGTGTTTTTTGAAAAATGAGCAATGCACTAATGCCAAGTGGCTACACGGACCCACTGGTTGTGCTAGTTGGTCGGGCAACCTGCACCACCCGTTAAGTGGGTGCGACTTTGTACATTCTGCTTTGAGCCTCTAAATCCCTTTTTGACTGGTTCTTGCACTTGTGGGCTCCTTTTGTGGTCCTAATTTCCATTCTTGCTTCTTTTAAGTCATTTTTGACTAGCATAACCTCCTCTATGTCTGCAAATTGTGTCTCCTTTCTTTGCTTGTTTAAATATCTTTCACAAAATCAACAAAATTAAGGTAATTCATGAAATTTTTAAGTAGAAAGATCACATAAAATCCTTCATTAATGGTCTATTTTCTCACAAATTTTCTATGAGCTAATGTAAAAGTCTTGTGAAATTACTATATAAATCTACATAAAATGTAGATTTATCACAACCCCATACTTAAGAATTTGCTTGTCCTTAAGCAAGAAACAATTTACATAATAGGGGTTGGAGCATATCCCTGAGCATCAACTCAAATACATTCTCAACCAATCACAAATAATTGTTGCCTTTCTTTCATAAGAATCACACACACATAATTAGCCAACTCAGACTGAAGAGTCACAATTCCCTCCAAAAAGCAGAACAAGTTAACACAAAATAGTAAATCCCTTGCCTGTATTCTCTACCCATTTTACTCTCCTCGTAGCATTAAGTGTTTTCACTTAACTCACTAAAAATAGGATTCTATCCACACTCAATATCATCAAATGTTATTCCTACTATATGCTTGACAAGAGTCCAAGATTATTATTACAAAATAAGTGCATACACTCAAGAGTTCTTTCTAGGTTGTAATGGAGCTAGGGTTACCTGTGGGTAAGAATATTTGGAATTGGGCTAAGCAATTGGAATTAAGGGACTACTAAGGGCATAATCACAATCATTTCATCACTATTGTTCATTCCTTAACATTAATATTTTTGCTTGCCAACTTTTCATCCCCATTTATTTATAGTAACATAAAACACAAATGCAGAGAAAAATTGTACTTCTTTATTTTTCTTTATTTTCTCTTTTTTTCCTTATATATATATAGGTTAAGATCCGTTGATATCAGGTATCAAAGTTAGTCAAATTACACCTTTAATAACTTTTTGTAGAATGCAAATTTAACCAATCCAACCGTTGAATTTGATGTTCTTATTAATTAGATCAAGCATACAAATTTTTATACAATTCCAAAATTATTTAATAGTTCGTCAAATCACTTTATTTTGACGTACAATATGATATTAAAATATATGTAAATATTTAATGTTAGATAACATATCTAAAAAAGTCCAAATGATATGAAATTTGATATACATGATCATGAAGATAATATCACACAATTCAATGGTTAGATTAGTTAAATTTGCATTCTACAAAAGTTATTGAAAGTGTAATTTGACTAACTTTGACACCTGGTGTCAACGGATCTGGACCCTATATATATATATAGATAGATAGATAGATAGATGCACATAACATAAAAAGTTTAATGTTACTATTCTCTTATCCAAACTTAGTCGTTGCTTGTCCTCAAACTACCTTAAACATAAAATTCAGCCACAAGTAGCATGTGATAGGAAATCCCTTAATTCTAACCAAGAGGGATAAAATAGTTTTTTACTTTTGGGCTTGTAAGGATGTATTTCAAAGAACCAATGGGATAGGGCTCAAGGGGCTAGAAAAGGGTAATTATGTAAGTTGGCTAATATTTGACCTTGGCTTAAATGCAGAAAATGTGCCTCTATCATATATGTATTAACAAATCAAGCAACAACAATAAGAATCAAGCTAAGTTTTAAAGCAAACAACATGCAAAGAAGAAAACACATTGAGCAAAAAGTATCTGTTTTGGCTTAAGTCTCACACAAGATTGAGAGTAAAGAAACCACAAAACACAGACATATTTAAGACTAGTAGGTGTTAACAGGCAATCCTCTAAATGGTCATATGCATCAAATTGTGAGTGACATATAGAATGGAGTGATAACTCAAGTTTTCAGAGCACACACTAGTAAGTAACAATCAATAATGATAATAAAATAAAAGATGAAGCAAAAACATCACATAATCATTACATTAGCACACATAACATGGTTCAGTACAATAGACCAACATACATGATAAACAGTAATAAAGTAAAAAGAGAAAAAGGACTTGTCTGGATTATAGCTCAATCTGGACAACTAAAGACAACCATCAGTAATTGCTTCAATCATCGCCATCAGCATCATCTCTAGGGAGAGGGAAGGCACTGAGGCCCCTAGGGCCTATGAGAGGTGGATGGAGTAGAATTATTGGAATTGCTGAGTAATCTATATAAGGCTAGTGTCAATACAAACGAACTGCTCATCATGGTATTGCCTCTGGCTAGCCCAACTATCTTGCATAAAGTGCTGGAACTAGTCATCCTTCTCCTTCATGGGGTGTTGGAACTAGTCTATCTATCTACTCCTGCTGCTGGAGGAGCAGGGCCTCAATACTATTCAATCTTGAACCATCAGGTGGTGTTGCGACATCATAATCATTAAGGAGGTCATATGGGCAGCAACTGGTGTTGGATCGAGCGCTTACCACTAGGCCAAAAGCTATAGCTAATAGTCAAGGCGCAACCCTTTCTACTTAACCGTAGCAGCCCAAGCACCACGAGTCGACTGTGACTTGACCCATCGGGGCCTCCGCCACGAAACAATTGATGCCACGCATTGGACAACAATCTGCCCCTCATCAATTGCCTCGCTAGGAATCGAACTCATGACCTTAGCTCTGATACCAATTGTTGGATCGAGTGCTTACCACTAGGCCAAAAGCTATAGCTGATAGTCAAGGCGTAACTCTTTATACTTAATCGTAACAGCCCAAGTGCCACGAGTCGACTGTGACTTGACCGACCTGGGCCTCCGCCACAAGACAATTGATGCCACACATCGGACAACAACTAGCTCGTCATCCAAGAGATTAATTGCCCGTTGGCTCAGGGGGTTCATCAGAATCAAAGTTTTGTCAACAGTTGGTATAGGTACCTTCTCTGCCTCACAAAGTCTGGTGATAAATGAAGCGTGCTTTACCACAAACTATCGTTCTAGGTGAGCTGCTTCTAGTAAAAAGCCTACCAAAGTCTGCTATACATTGACTGGTCCCCCCCAACATGATAGTAACAATGAGCTGGGAGCACTCAACAATGAGGTATGACACATTGGAACAGGACATAATGTTGTGATGGATCAATTGAGACCACGCCTATGCCACTTTGGTTAACTCTGTAGACTTCACCTTCAAGTCTTAAGGTGGGTTATGGGCTTGCAAATGACCTCTATTGTTTCTTGCTTAGAGCTTGGTTGGTCAAAACGCCTCTGGTAGTTGGATTCCTTGTAGACCTTGCACTTGAACAATTTGGTAAGTGTGGAAGCATCAAACTTGACCTGCACCCCATGAACAAAGCTATTGTAATCCTTAACTTCCAAGTACTTTTGAAAATCCACCCACCATTTGTAGGAGGAGACAAGGGCCTAAATCTTGTCATATTGACCTTCCTCGAGCACCAAACACCTTTCCTTAGCTGGGTTTCTTACACATGCTATTTCATTATTGAAACACAACTGGTGTTGGAAAGACTTAAACCTATGATTATCAAAATTCGATGTGGATGAATTAACCGATTCCTTCCCTTTACTGCTATGCTCACCTTTTTTGCTTTTTGCTGATAGGTTCACCACTCCTTGATGCCATGTTGTTCTATAAAACAAAAGAGTACCCCAAAAAAGAAAGAATAGTCTAAAAGGAGTAATGGGGGTTAGTGAACCAAGAGCACCAAAATTACCACATATATTCAAGTGGACAAGCACATTGTGGGTGGTAAGAAGTATATGAGAAATCAATTAACATGGTCTAACAAATGAATGGCAAGCATAAACAAACTAGTAAGAATTCAAATAACCCTAAACTTGTCTATTTTCATAAACCTTTTCACATTGAGGCAAGTTATCAAACACATGGTGGGCATAACCGAAAATGATGGGTTTTGAACTAATCTCAAAATCAAACTATGCCCAAAGTAGAAAAGGAGTAAGAAATCATGTAAAAAGCAAGACAAAACAATCAAACACAACCCACATCATGGCATTGCACTTATTCATAACAAAAAGACAAGGACAATACAAACCTCAAATATAGAAAATTAGAGAGACGAAAAGAGAAATTCATAGCTTAAGAGGGGGATTAGAGAACTTGGAGATGTGAATTAATGGAAAAGATTAGAAATTGGTAGAGGAGAAAGGTAAGGGGTAGTATGAGGGGTTGGGTAGAGAGAGTAGGGGAAGGAGATATGAATAAGAATAGAAGGGTGGGGTGTTTGCAAGGCCTTCTTTTTGATCCTTAGGGACCTGCTCGATAGGGGCTATAGGTCGCCTGGCGGGTTTGACCCGTGTGCCCCCCCCCCCCCTTTTGCTTTGTTTGGTGGGAGCTAGCCCAACAGGCTTTGGTGCTATCGGCAAGTCCGATCCCTTCCCCATTTTTGTTGACACTTGCCCACTTAGCCGACTTGGGGGCCACCTGGCATTGAGGTGGTGTCGAGTTTTTGAAAAAAATGCCACCCAGTAGCTTGTGCACCCACCCATCGCCATAGTGGTGTTCCTTCTTTCTAAAAAAAATGTCATCAAGTGGCCAAACGGGCTCGCTTAGCGACTGTGTGTAGATTTTTTTTCTTTTGTTTCTTTTTTCTAAATTAAAAATTTAAGTGCAAATTAGAAAAAAGAAAAAGAATGGACATAAACAAAAAAGAAATGTCGATAGATTGCCTCCTAAAAGCTCTTGTTCAACGTCACGAGCCTGACGGAACCCAAGAACATTAAATTTGGAAAAGAGTGATGTATTTTACCTGGAGCAATCCTTCCTCATAGTGCTTAACATGGTGCCCATTCACTTTAAAGGTGGTGCCATCCTCCTTAGCCGTTTCCACCTCACAATAGGAAACATTTAGGTCACCACAAATGGTCCATTCACTTGTTTAACTGTGGCTTGCTCCTTGCTATTTGTAACTAAATTTTAAATTTTTTTTTTAGCAAAAGGCTCAACTCGGTCAGTTATCCATGCAACCCAAGCCCGTTGATGGTTAAAAAAAATTAGAATTCAGACCTTGAACCCGCCTAGCGGGGTTAGATAACTGTTGGGTAGCTATTTTTCAAAAAATGAGCAATGTGTTGGCGCCGGGTGGCTACACAAACCTGTTGAGTGTGTTAGCCTGGCGGGTGGCCTGCACCATCCACTGGGAGAGGAACTTCCTAGGAAAGACTTGCCAAACTGCTTACCAAGCCCACCGAGCAAGTGCGACTCTATGCATTATGCTTTGCACTTCTAAGTCCTTTTTTGACTTGTTATTGCACTTGTGAGCTCCTTTTGCAGTCCTAACTTCCATTCTTGCTTCTTTTAAGTCTTATTTGACTAGTATAACTTCCTCTGTGTTTGCAAATTGTGTCTCCTTTCTCTGCTCATTTAAATACCTTTCACAAAACCAACAAAATCAAGAAAATTCATGCAATTTTTAAGTAGAAAGCTTAGAAACACGCATCACATGAAATCCTTCCTTAATGGTTTATTTTCTCACAAATTTTTTACGAGCTGATGTAAAAGTCATGTGAAATTGCTCTATAAATCTCATAAAATGTAGATTTATCAAAACTTCTTGCCATGTCTTTTACAAAATTGGCATAAAAAACATAAAGTAAATAAAACTTTTTTAGAAGTTGAAGAATAAAAGCACTCATATTTTAAAGGAGGAAATTAAGAATGTGTTTAATTATGTCCCTATTTTTCATTTTTTTAAAATATTTTATAAAGTATTTTCAAAGAATTATTTTTTAGAAGAGAAAAAATAAATATTTTGTTTGAGAAAATTATTTTTAAAAACAATTTTAAAGTTAACAAGCCCTATTGACAAAATGTGTTTGACCAATCAAGTTAACTTAGATAATTATTATTATTTTTGGATAAGCTGTGACTAGAAATATCAACTTGTTTAACCTGTCCCACTTGTGATCCAAAATAGGTCAGAACAAGTTAAAGTTGACAACCTTTTTTGGGAAAAATTTATAACAAAAAATATAAAAAAATGTTAAGGGGTTTATCATTATTTGGTCTTATTGCTCAAATTCTCTTCGTTACAATGCTTCTATCCTCACCTCATTTCATGAACCCAATGTCAATGCCATAACAAGTTCAACACTCATCAATCTTTGAACCGTCATCATCCTTTCAATCTAACAAATTGCAAGATCACTCCACGTGTCTCCTTTCTTTGTTGTCAAAGGTCAAACTATCATACTAAGGCTCACTAATTACACCCATATCATCATTAATGAACCATTAGATTAGCTATTAACAAACTCTTTCCATTAGTAAACCTAGTTGCAATTACAATCCCTATAAAAGTTCCTTCAATCAACAATCCAACTAAGATCTTAATTTATATTTTTAGGTGAGTGAGTGGCTAATCAAGGTGAATTAGCTTGTGTTTACCTCTTTTATAGAAAACCAAAAAAACTACTTAACAAATCTATTTTAAGAATATGTATTAAAAGCAAAAAATGATTTTTTTTCTTAACTTCATTTTATGAGTTCTTGTTTGTTCGAGATAGATGTGGATGTTGTGTTTGGGCTGGACTGCCAATATGTCTAAGATGGACTATTAGTTTGAGATTAGATTCCTAAAAAAATATTGACTTTGTATTGCATCAATAAACCAAGATCCAAGTTCTTCTACAATTGGTTGGTGTTTTAGTGAGACTGAGATGTTGTGAAAAATGGATAGGTACCTCCAAAAGACACTCTTAATGCTCAAGTCAATAAGAATTACACAAGAGTGATGATATATATATTTAATGCTTACCCAATTCAATGACATTGGTGGTATTTATAGGGGTTGGAGATGGATTGGATTCTCTTATACGGAGCAACAACCTCTAATGGGCAATGATACTCTATCTTGGTGTAACTAACAATAAAATTACTTTGTTGTAGGCCAAAGTGCAATTATTATTCCTAAGTGTATCTTAAAAATTAATTTTGTATCCAGGTGTTGACTTTGGTCAACAACTATAATTTAGGGTTAAGATATTTTGGATTGAGATAGCCTATTATGCGAGTTGGTTTACAAGCTCAATCCAAAACAATTTCTTTAACTATGGAATCAAAGCGGATCACATTGAAAATCACTTGTAAAAATTAAAAAGCTTATCCAAACATATATATAAAATAACGAACAAAGAAGGTATAGTTATAACATTAATAAAAGTAAAGGCTACATTTTAATAAATTAATTTTAACAGTTTTTGAAAATGAAAAATAGTTTTTTTTCCAAATTTCACGGATTTTAAAATACATTTTTACAAACTATTCTCTGGTCAGATAGGTCATCTATATATTACATCGCATTCAATCAAGTGACGTAAATAATTCAAGATAGAAAAAAAAAAAAACTGTAGAAGATAAAAATGCCTTTTTGTAGAATAAATTTCCATCATAAGGCTGATTGGGTCGCAAATATAAGTGTACTTTCAAAGAGATTGATGGTGTTCAGCAAAAATAAAAAAAGATTTATGGTGCTGTCAGTATCTTGACCCAATTTGATTTTGACCTAGTTATTTTTTAAATTGTTTGTTTTGAAAAAAAATATTTTTTTTAATAATGAAAATATTGTTTTTGTTTGTAAAATTTTTAAAAGGAATAATGGAATAAAAATAAATATTTTTCAAACTAAACAGATTTAAAATTTTCAAACAAAATTAATTTTATAGTTTGAAAAAAATCTCATCAGAAAATTTTCGTGCCTTAATATAATCATCTATAAAAATAATCTTAAAAGTATATGAAATTAAATTAAAAGCATCAATATTTCAAAAGCTACCGTCAACTATTATATATACAATAAAAATTATTATTTATCCAGATATTATAATAATTTTGTCTGTAAAAAATTAAAAAATCTATAATACAAGTTAGACTTATACTTAGACATAACTAATTATGTTGAAGAAACATCTTACCCCAATGTGTATCTAACACAAATATAACAGAGATAATGATGTTTGTATATCATTTTCATTATACTGTTCGTATATCAGAGATAATTATATGAGTAATGTTATATCATCCTACTCCATCCTCCCACAAATCTTCCTACTACTTAGGATTTAGAATTATTCTAATGATATTAATACTTTTGACTATATCATTTTTAAACACTTCCTTTTTAAAAAACAAAACAAACAAAATTATATATTCTAACACACTCTCTTTATCTTTTCTTTTTTGAATAAATAGATGATGTATTTAAATAGACAACTTAATTAAGTGTTTATTCAATAAAAACTTATTATATGGGAGTTTAATTAAGCTTATTTAATAAGATAACAAATATATTTTAATAAGTTTATTTTTTAAGTTTATTGAAATAATTATAAAACATAAAAATAAATGTAAATTATTTATATAAGTTTATATAAATTGTGTGAAACTCTTTCAAATGTGTCCAAAGTGTGAACATGGTGTAATTTCAATGCAAAAATTATTTGGTCATCTTAGAGAGCAATACATTTTAACCAGGGATGACAATGAGTAGGATTTAGATAAGTACTGTATAGCACCCATCTTTATACTCATGTTTGAACAATATCCTATTTGGCCCATATTCACATAGGTAACACCTTTAATCCTCATTCCTGTACTTGTTGGATATCTATATACACATATTTGCACCCACTACCCGCACTCTGCTTAGATGTAAAATCAACAAATAAATAAAAAAATATTACTTAAAGAAATTGCTACAACCAAATTGAAAAATCATTCTTATACCATTCAAACATAATCATACAACATTAGGAACATAATTATTTAGTATAATCATTCTTAAATGTAATGTTATACTTCCTTCAGTCTCAAATATATATATATATATATATATATATATATATAACTCACGCTAATTAAAAAGTTAGTTAATATCATTAATTTTACTAATCCCATTTAAAATATTTTTTTCCTAAACTACCCTTCATTGAAACATGATATCAAATATAAAAAAAATGTCATTGGAAATACAATCTCAATTAAATAAAGGGTATTTTGAGATAGGTTCATTAAATAGGGTGAAATTAGTTAAGATTTGCTTATATTGAGACCAACATACATGAGTTTTTTTTGCTTATATTTGAGGCTGAAAGAAGTAATTCTTAAAGTTGATTAAATCTAACAATAAACTTGGACGTCATGTTGTAACCAAAAGTTGATTAAATCTACAATAAACTTCAAAAACAATTAATTCTTAATCATGGATGTCATGTGTTGGTATTCTCCAAAACTTGCCAAAAAATGACATATTGACACTAATTAGTTTATAGGTATATATTATAAAGTCAAGAGATGTGTGTGTGCAAAAGAGTATTTAACCCCTTAAACTTTATCCTTTTTGCAAATAGACACCCTAAATTATTGATCCTTAACTTTACTCATTTTGCAAATAAATATCTTAAACTTTAATTTTGTCCCAATTGATCCTTAAATTTATCTCTTTTTGCACATAAACACCTTAATTTCAATTTCATCTTAAAATTTACCTGTTTTGTAAATAGTCTTTTATATTAAATTACAGTTAGACTACTAACAAAGGAGGAATCTCAACCATTTATTTATTTTAAGTCTTAATCAATTATTAGTTTTTTTCTTATAAATCACCTCTCCAAACATTAAAACATAATAAAATTTAGAATTAAAAAAAAAAACAAATGAAGACTTCTTGATTGTTTTTATTATTATTTTTTCTAAATTCATATTTTTATTATATTTTATAATATATGAAAAAATGAATTGTAATAAAAGAAGAAAATGATTAATGAATGACTGACATTTAAGATAAATAATTTAATTCTAACGTGATAAAAAGAACTATTTGTAAAAAAGATAAATTTTAAGGATCAATTAGAATGAAATTAAAGTTCAAGATGTCTATTGTAAAAAATAGTAAAATTTAAGGATCAATTGGAACGAAATTAAAGTTCATGGTGTTTTATTTGCAAATGGGGTAAAGTTCATGGTGTCTATTTGTAAAAAAGGCAAAGTTTAAAAAGGTTGAATACTCCTCCCCCCCATATAGGTAAAGGTATGGGGTGGGATGAGCATCATAATCCTCACATTTGTACCAATTTCCATTAAATTTTGCAGGTAAGTCCCTGGCTCAAGACCTATCCCCATTGGGTGGGTGTTTATCCTACTCATTGTGGATATTTTTTGTGGGTATCTATATTATCCAGATATAATTGTCATCCTTAAGTTTAATCGATAATAATGAAAATTTTCTAATAATAATGAAATTCCAACAGAAGCTTGATGGAATTAGGTTATCTTTTCTACCTGGATATGGCATTAGAATGGTGAAAGTTGTTGATTAACAGACATGCAACCATATGCAACAGACATTATTGTATGGTTTGGAACTACTATGTATTCATGGTCTCAGTCAATCTTTATGCGACACATAGCTGAGTTTTTTAATTTATGAGAAAAAGTTAATAAAGCCTAACTACATGTCACTTGAAGATTGGTTGACACTAAGAACATGTGGTGGTCCCAAACAATATAATAATTTCTCCATATACACATATTGCACCTTTGAAGCCAATTAGCTAGTCAACATTGGGGCGTCAATTTTTTCTTCTTTTTTTTGGGAGTAAAGTGGAGGGGAGAAATCGTTCTTTTTTGTTTGTTTGTTTGTTTAAATGTTGGTTATAAAATGTAATGTTCACAAGCATAACAAATTATGTGTTTTTTCTATCATTAAATTACTAACTAATTTAGACCATGCCTTGGCTACTAAGATCCAAATAAATAAATAAATAAATAAAGTGAACATGTCCCAACACAGTCAAGCCTAATTATCTAACCACAACCAATATCCCATGTAGCTTGAGAACTTTTCGTTTACACACCAAAATCGATATAACTGTAAAGCATAGGATTATGAGCGCAATTTGTTGACAACATATACTGAAAATCACGGGATCGATCTTAAAGGCATTTCTCATGCCTCATCACATAAGAACCATCAACCCAAGCTCAATAAGAGCCATATAAATAAACCTTACAAGCCTCGGGTAAAGAACTCTCTCTAACATAATAGTATTTACCTTCTCTTGCAAATACTGACTTGAGTGTTAGAATTCTTATAAGTACACCATTGGAGCTTTACTTGCAAGGATCATCTAAAATTCTTGAATTTGCCTCAAATATCCTTCATCTTAGGTTGATATTGAGCACTAGCCATATATACATAAAGACGAAAAAGGGTAGAGTAATGCATAGAAGTTCATTTTTTTTATAATTTAAAGTATTAATTATAGTCAATTCTTAAGTTCTTTATCAAAATTATTTGGCTAGGTTTTCCTTTCATTCACAAGCTTTTCACTTCATTAACACTTGTGATTATTTTTAACAAAAGCTTAAAACAAGCTTATTTTGTTGTCTTAAAAGTTCATTGTTTTTTCCCTTAAAGGTTTTGTCTCTTTAGTCTTATTTAGCAACGTCTTTAACTTTAGTTCATCTTAACAACACATTTGAAAGTGTTTTTACTTTATTATATTAATAATAAAGTTTAAGGAAAATTTCTATCACATATTTATTAGTGTTAGATAGTAAAAAGATAATAAAAGAATAAAGTTTTTGAAAGCTTGACTTGGGCTGTTAGTATGCTTAAAGGCTTATTTCATATTAAAGCTTTTAGATAGGTATGATGTATCCCTAAATAAATTAATTGCCTAATAGGTCAATGAAGAAAATTTGTATGTAAAACAAAATATAAATTATGAAAATTAAAACCATTACTACTCAAGGCATGGGATAGAGGTGAAAATAGGTAGGTTAGATTTAATAAGAGTCAAGTCCAACATGTTTATATGATATAAATTTATTTTTAAGGTCTAATTGACCTTCATGATAACTTATTTAAAGTTTATTTGGCAACAAGATCTCTAAATATGGCATAGATTTATCTTTTAATAAGATTATAGGTTTGATTCTTTACGAAGGTAAATGCTTAATATTTAAAAATGTAAAAAAACATATGACTTTAATACATTATAAAAATTTAATATAATATTAATGCTAACAAAAAATTATTATTTATATTTACTCAAATAGGTTGCCCTGTTAGACCTAAAAGGTTTTTAAATGGCCTAAAACCTACCTTTTTAAAACAAATAGGCTTTTATATAAAAGCCTTGGCCTAGTTTATTTAGTAAAAAAGCTTAACTTGATGTAGCCAAGTCGTAGGCTCCTGTCTAGCGGGCTGGTCTATTTTCATTCATACCAACATACATTTTTTTTTGCTTATATTTGAGACCGAAGGGAGTGATTCTTAAAGTTGATTAAATCTAACAACAAACTTGGACATTATGTTGTAATCAAAAGTTGATTAAATCTAACAATAAACTTTAAGAATAATTAATTCTTAAACTTGGACATCATGTGTTGGTACTCTCCAAAACTTGCCAAAAAATGATACATCAACACTAATTAGTTTATAGTTATATATTATAAAGTCAAAAGACGTGTTTGTGTGTGTGTGGAAAAGAGTATTTAACCTAACCCCCTTAAACTTTACCTTTTTTGCAAATAGACGCACTAAATTTTAGTTTCATCGTAATTAGTCCTTAACCTTTACTCATTTTACAAATAAATATCTTAAACTTTAATTTTTGTCTCAACTGATCCTTAAATTTTATCTCTTTTTGAACATAAATACCTTAATTTCAATTTCATCTTAATTAATCCTTAAAATTTACTTCTTTTTTTTGTAATATAAATTACAGTTAGAGTGTTAAACTACAAACAAAGAAGAAATTTCAACCATTATTTATTTTAAATCTTAATCATTTATTAGTTTTATTTTTATAAACTACTTTTCCAAACATTAGAACATAATAAAATTTAGAATTTAAAAAAAATGAAGACTTTTTTTATTGTTTTTTCTTTTCTAAATTCATATTTTTATTATATTTTATAATATATGAAAAATGAATTGTAACAAACGAAGAAAAATATTAATGAATGATTGAAATTTAAGATAAATAATTTAACTCTAACTTGATATAAAGAACTATTTGTAGGAAAGATAAATTTTAAGGATCAATTAGAATGAATTAAAGTTCAAAATGTCTTTGTAAAATAATAAAATTTAAGGATTAATTAGAACAAAATTAATGTTCATGGTGTCTATTTGCAAATAGGATAAAGTTTACAGATTAATTAGGATAAAATTAAAGTCTAAGGTGTTATTTAGGTGTAGGTATGGGTATCATAGTACTCCTACCTGCACCCATCCTTATTTAATTTTGTATGCAAATCCTTGGCTTCGGACCTATCTTCATTATGTGGATATTATCCCACCCATTGCAAATATTATTTACAGGTACCTATAAGATATAAGTAGAATTGTCATCCCTAACTTTAATTGATAATAATGAAAAATTTCCAATAATAATAAATTTCAACATAAGCTTGATGAAATTAGGTTTTCATTTCCATCTCGATGTGGCATTAGAATGGTGAAAGTTGTTTAATAGGCATGCAACTAGCAACCATATGCAAGAGACATTATTGTATGGTCTAGAACTACTATGCATTCATGTTCTTGGTCAATCTTTACGTGACATGTAGTTGAGTTTTTTAATTTACAAGTAGGGGTGAAAATAGCTAGGCCACCTATTAGGGGCCTATGGCCTAGCCTGGCTTGTTATTAAAAAGACCAGGCTTAGGCTTTGCAAAAAGCCTATTTAGATAATAATAATAAAAAAAACTAGGCCTTAGACCTTAAAAAAAACCTATTAAACCTATTAAGCCTAACAGGCCGGCCTATATATATATATATACACGTAATTATATATCGTACATATATTGCATATAATAATATAAAAGAATATGTAATTTCTAATAGGCTTTTTTAGTTCAATAGGCCTTTTTAGACCAATAGGCTCATCAGCCTTTTTATAAGCCTTATAAGAACATAGGCTTTTAAGTAGACTTATAGGCCAGGCTAGGCTTTTATGTAGGCCAAGCCTAAGCCTTCAAAAAAAGCTTATAATAAGTAAATAGGCCAGGCTCAGGCTTTATATTTTTAATGAAGGCCAAGCTTAGGCCTACCAAAGCTTGGCTTGGCTTGGCCTATTTTCCACCCTATTTATGAGAAGAATTAATAAAACTTGACTACATGACACTTAAAGATTGGCCAAGACTAAGAACATGTGGTGGTTTTAGTCCCAAACGATATAATAATTTCTCCATATACACGTATTGCACCTTTGAAGCCAATTAGCTAGTCAACATTGGGGCGTCATTTTTTTTTTCTTTTTTTGGGGAGTAAAGTTGAGGGGAGAAATCATTATTTTTTTTTTAGTTTAAATATTGGTTATAAAATGTAATGTTCATGATAAGTTCTAGACATACCTATATTTTTGGTACATAATTTGATACATATACCATTTTTTGTTAACTTAATGTTTAGAATTACCACTTTTTATACACAAACCATATACTTTTGAATATAGGTTTAGCACTTCAAGTTTCTGAGAATTTTATTATTTTTTTAGAATTCTATGCAAGTCAAAAGGAAAGATCTAAAAAGGAGGGAGAGAGATTCATAGTATACCTCAGCCCGGAAGAGAAGAAAAGAAAGCATCAACTGACCAGTAGTTGGCACTAGCGATAAGTTATAGTCGTTAGCGCCAACCTACCAAGAGAAGTTCTCTTGCTTCTTGTGTTGGTGCCCAGCAACAGGTTTATGGCACTCAGCGACAAATTTGTTTGATGTGACATTTAAATGGAAAAGACAAAATTCATTAGGTACATAGTTACAAAAGGGTTGAAGGACAAGAGCCTAGTCATATTGGTCATTCTATGGTTGGAGAATAGAGAAGACAAGCTCTCTTGGCTCTAGGATGGAAGCTCTTCACTTCTTCAACTTTCTCATACAATTTCCTTCTTTTCTTTAGCTATGTGTAGCTAGATTCACCTTTGCTGGGGTTTAATGTAATTAATGCTGACCTTCATGTATCTATCTTGAGTTATTTATTTAGTTTAGTTCCATGTTAATGTTTTTCTTCTACTCTAATGCTTGTTTTTTGCTTGATCAACCTTAACTTGTTCTTATTAGCATTAAATCTAGTTGGAAAACTTGGTTGGAAGCTTAGATATGAAAAAAGGCATCTAATACGTTTAGATCTGGGAATAGTCTATTATGTGTTAGAGATCTTTTGTCCTCTATTCTCAATGCAATTTATTTGGTTAAGCTATGCAAGGAGTTGATAGTTCATTCAAGTGACTTAGATTTTTAACTTGTAAGGAATAAAGGTTAAAATGACTTTAGTTGGATGATGGTAACTTGGCAACTAATACTGAATGTATAACTCAGGTAGTTCATGAAAGGAAGGCTTAATGAAGTTAAACCCCAACTATTTTCATATATATATTTGATCCAAATCCATTCACGCACATTAAGTATTTGATTAAATGCCAAAAAGAGTTTATGTTTCAGTATCTTTCCTCTATGTTATTTTAAGTTGTTGTCTTTATTTCTCGCAACTGCCATTATTCTCTGGTTACATTAGTTTAGGATAAGAAATTAGTTGATTGTCACGTATTACGCAAGTCCCTTGGGAGAACGATACACATTCATCACTGTATTACTTGTTCAAATTGGTATACTTGCTAATCACTTAACAGTTCACAAGCATAACAAATTACATGTTTTTCTATCATTAAAATACTAACTAATCTAGACCATGCCTTTGCTACTTAGACCCAAATAAATAAAGCAAACACGTTGTCCTAACACAGTCAAGCCTGATTATCTAACCACAGCCAATATCCCATGTAGCTTGAGAACCTTTTGACCACACACCAAGACCGACATAGGCATGAAGCATAGGATTATGAGCACAATTCATTCATAACAAATATTGAAAATCACGAGATCAACCTTAGAGGCATCTCCCTTCATCACGTAAGAAACATCACCCCAAGTTCAATAACAACCTTATAAATAAAACTTACAAACCTCGGGTAAAGAACTCTCTCTAACATTATAGTATTTACCTTCTCTTGCAAATACTAACTCAAGTGTTAGAATCTTTGTAAGTACCCCATTAGAGCTTGGCTTGCAGAGAATCATCTCAAATTCTTGAATTCACCTCGAATATCCTTCATCTTAGGCTGATGCTGAACAATAGACATATATAAATAAGGATGGGAAAGGATAGAGTAATGCATAAAAATTTATTTTTTTTATAATTTAAAGTATTATTTTTTATAGTCAATTCTTAAGTTCTTTATCAAAATTACTTGGCTAGGCTTTCCTTTCATTCACATGCTTCTTGCTTCATTAACACGTGATTATTTTTAACAAAGCTTAAAACAAGCATATTTTGTTGTCTTAGAAAGTTCATTGTTTTTCCCCCTAATGAGTTTGTCTCTTTAGTTTTATTTAGCAATGTCTTTAACTTTAGTTCATCATAACTACACACATTAACTTTAGTTCATCATCACTACACATTTGAAAGTGGTTTTACTTTACTATATTAATAATAAAGTTTAAGGAGTTTTTTTCACATATTTTATTAGTGTTAGATAGTAAAAGATAATAAAGGAATAAATTCAATGTAATAGGTGAGAATATTATGATGGATGAGTGAGCATATTAAACAAAATATGATTAAGAATTAATGGTGTGATCGATCTAGACTTTAAGCTTTGGTCGAACTATTTCTCTCGCAATCATGTTGCTCCTCTCCGATTATAGCTGTGAGCGACAAAGTTTACCTTAATATGATTGAGAGCAGGATATATAATTAAGGCACAAGTTAGTCATATCATGCGATACAAGCCAAACTCCTTGCTCACTTGTAATGATCCTCGTGAGATGCAAAAACTCCTTCACACCAAGGACCTTAGGCAAGAAGACAAGAATAATCAAGAACCCAGCATGTGATATGATCTTATGTGGACCATGGGTTTGGCATTAGGTTGACATAGTTCAATCGATGTTAAACGAAATTGGATCTTGACCTAATCCAGCCTTAATTGCTATTGGGCCTTTTCCCAATTGGGCCAGTTCAGAAATATGAGATTAAAAGATGAAGTAGTACCTACGGTAGAAAAAATGTAAGGTCCCGCTTTAGATAGTTTATATATGCATGGAGAAGACTAGTCCCACTAAGAGAATAGATCCGGTCAAGGATTGTCCTATCACTAGAGGTAGAAGAAGAATAAGAAAATCATAGACAAAATCATTAAGTGCATGTTTGATTCTGTGTTGAACCATAAATGATTTTGCGTCAAAATCATTAAGTGCATGTTTGATATTTGCTTGATATATCGTGTTTTTTTTTTTTTAATTAATTAATTTGTTTATTTATTTTACATGTGTTGTCGATGTGTGGCCAAACACACATCAAGAAGGATTCAAAAGTCAATAATTTATCTATATCTCAGTAGAAGATAATGGGTCACTTGATTCATGCAACCTCTCCTGGTAAGTGAAAAAAGGTTCAGATGTTGCTATTATACTTGATAGTGAATTATAATATGTAAACAAATTCAAAGGTGATGAATTCATTATTTTCCAATCTAACCAACAATCGATGTCACAATCAAGAGTTTAAACAATTTTATTATCCAAGTCATAATACACATTCATGTATAAATGCACAAAAGAAGGAAACGGGAACACGAAGATACACAAATTCACAATTATTATTTGACGTAAATTTATCAACATCTACAGCTTCCAGAAACAATGCAGAACCCAGAACAACATGGGAATCCCAACCCCAACAGAATTGACAGTGGAACAGAGCTGTCATTCCTCGTCACAAGCAATGGTAAAATGCCAGAACCAATTTGACAACAAAGATCAAAAAATACAGATGACCAACAAGAATAGAATGAAATCAAGAAAACACCATCATGACTGTGCAAGCCTCTTGACTACAATAGCCATATACTTGCCCTGATGCTCTGCAAGAGCCAGCTCTGTTTCACTTGGCTCTCTAGTGCCATCACCGGCAAACACTCCTGCGCCATATGGAGAACCCCCTCTAACGGAGTCCATCTTGAACATTCCGGGTCCAAATGTATATCCAACAGGAACAAACAACATTCCATGATGTGCCAGCTGAGTGATTGCCGTCCAACTGCAACACAAAGCACAAAACTAAGTAAGTTTTCGATAATGCTTTTCAAGCAGTATTATCTAAGAGACCGTTCTAATTTCCATCACGAGGTGTAACAAAATCTTTGCCTCCGAAAATGTAAAGAAGAATATGTGATGTCTTTGGATTTCAGACTGCAGACATACACTTCTTTAAATCACACATTCAGTTTTGGCTTATTTGCTTAACAATTACTTTATCGACAAGAAAGAACATCCTCCAAATGAACAGGAAGGACTGAAAACTTGTCCTCTTGCTCTACGGAAAATTTACAAAAAAGGAAAAGTTTGCCCCACTGGGGTTATCCCTTAACAAGCTCTGCATATTACCCTGAACTTTATGTAACCATCCTTTGAATTTAGATATCATCCACACATTACAACTGAAAATTCACTCAGGTTAGTACTACTTGGTAATCTAGATGTAATATGAACCATAAATAACATGTAGCAAACATGAACTCAAGAATACATCGGAACTTTCTCAAGTCACTTTACTCATCAATTAAAGCAGGTGAAAACCCGAGATAACTGTCTGCGACACCTGAAGAAAGCTCCCCATAAAAAAAGACCAAAAACATCACAGGTATAATATAAAGCCTTCAGAGCTAATAAGTAATTAGCTTGGTGTTTGTAAAGACATAGCACTCTCTCTCTCTCTCCCTCTTTAGAAAATAAAAACGATAATGCAGTATGAAATTAAGAACACAAGCCACGCTAAATCCATACCACATGTCAACAAGAAACAATCCATCAAAAATTACCTGCCAATTCCACATGGCATTTTCAATTTCTATCGTAACGATTAACAATCAAATCAATGTCTCGCGCATCAATTAAGGTCCAAATGTAACTGACATTCACAAACCAAGTACTTCCAAGAAAAAGAAAAAAATAGAAAAGAAAAGAAAAAGTCTTACGCAGTAGTCTCTTGGCCTCCTCCTTGAGTCCCAGTACTCACAAGAACCAGCGGGTTTCCCCGCGAGCTTCTGCTCCTTCCACAACTGCCCGGTGGAGTCAAAGAAAGCCTTCATTTGCGCCGCCATCGACCCGTACCTCGTCGGAAACCCGAACAGCACCCATCGGCGGCCGCCAGCTCCGCCGCCGTAATCTCTGGTATCGTGTCGTCCTTCGGCGGCGCCCTCATCTGATTCAACACCTCAACCGGCAATGTCTCCGGAACCCTATACAAAACCCCCTCCACACCCTCCACGCCGTCCACGCCTCTCTTCAACCTCCTCGCCAGCCCCTCCACGTGTCCGTACATCGAGTAGAACACGATGAAGATCTTCAATTTCGCACCGCCCGAGAGCGGCGGCGACGACGACGACGTCGCTTCTTGCGCCGGCAATTCGGTCTCGTCGGCGCGGCGTCCTCCGGGACCGGGATCGGTTCCGCCCTCGAGCCTCCGCTGCGTCCGTCGGAGCATCGTCGGCGACCGGCAGGGCCTTCTCTTGCTGGGAACGCAGCCCCCTCCTTTCCCCATCAAATTGGGAATGTGGAACGAGAATTGGAGAATGCAGAGGTCAGAATTTCAGAATCCGAGTAGGACTGAGATTTCAGAATTTCAGAGCTGAGAGAGTCAGACTTGTTTTGAGTATCTTCGAAATGATTGGTGATGTCACTCTCGCTCGCTGCATTCAAATAAAAGAATGGACACGGTCCAACCTATCGAAACGACGACGTCGCTCCACCCTACGACAAATACGCTAGCTTAATGCGTTCATTTCTTGCGTCTCACTCTCATACAGCAAACCGGGTCCTTTAATTTCTTTTTTCTTTTTTTTTAAAAAGAAGCTAGAATTTATTTGAAAGGGTGGGTTGGTTTGGTTGGTTAATGAGAAAAGGATAAACGAGTTCTCATAATCTCGTGAGCGTTGTTTTAATTAAGAGAAAATAAGTAATGAATTTTACCCTGTCATCTAATTACATTTTACCATATATGATAAGTTTGTTGACTTTTATAATAAGTATCTTAAAAATCATAGTAACAGTGATTTTTAATTAATTGACAATATAAAATTTTTTACACTGATGGTGTATAACTATTAAACTCTTTAATTAATTGGTTATTATGGGTGACAGGGGGACTGCCAATTGCAACTTCTAGAAGCATTTGACAAATTTGATAGCCTACAAATCCTCCACTGAAGACAGTTTTGATTTTTGAGTAATTCAAGTTAGATGTGTTGAGATTTTTCTGCTTATACGTATGTTTCATTTTCTACGCACCAACTTTTCAATGATGTATTGTTTTCACTATAGTATAGTATAATACACTTACAATCTTTTCATTATTAGCTTTTAATCTAATCAAACTAGTTATAAAACCTCTCTCTCTCTCTTGTAGTAGTAGTTAGGTGATGTTTAATCAAAATTGTAAGTCCTTAGTTTACTTTATCTTTTCGATTTAGTCAAAAACCAGTCATACTCAAAGTTGGAATGTCTATTTTAATAACGGTTGCCATTTCTTTAATGTATGTATTAATATGAAAATTTTAAAATATACCGAATGTTGAAAATTAAAGAAGTTATTACGAGTCGGTATTTGAAGGAGTGTATTTCAAAAGGATTGAAAAGGAAGATCATGTTAAGGATAAGAACAGTATGACAAAACTTTAATTTTCTCGATTCAAATAAATTAATTCAAGAGGAGATTGAGGGTTTACAAGGAATATAGGGTTTTGAGATGGCTGGAAAATGAGCGATTTGATTGTCAAATACTATTTGAAGGTATAATAAGAAAAACTTATTCATAAATATTTTAAGAAAGAAAAAAAATAAGAAGATGAAATGCTTTAAAATCTTCTCGAGTCAAAATAATAAAAAGTTTGCTCTACACATGGTATATTTAAACAAAAACCAAATCTGCCTTGTATGATTTAAACAATAATGCCTGTTTATTTATTTCACCGCACTCTTCTCTTCTAGTTTCACCATACTCCCTCACTTATAGTTTCACTACATTCCCCCTGATCTCACTATACTTCTTCACTTGTTTTTGCTGCACTTCTCTCTTGTTTTTCTTCTCAAAGTTTTTTGAAAATCTTATTTTTATTAATAGAAATTTTATCTAAAATAAGAAGTCAAATAATAGTTAAAAGAGGAGAGAGTACGGTAAAACTACAAGTGGGAAATTATTGTGAAACCAAAGATGGGAGTGTAATGAAACCATAAGTGAAGGAGAATGATGAAACTAGAGGGAGAAGTATGATGAAACAAGACAAACGGAAAATAATGTTTGAAAGAGGTAAAAAAAATAAAATTACTTAAGTAAAGTTATATAATTTTTTTTAAAAAAAGTAAGTGTATTAATAATAAATAGCAAAAACCCTCATTTAATTCACAGTTTGGCTAACCCACAACTAATTTTTGCGGGAAGCTCAGCCCACAAAACTTAATTTTCTGTTGTTCGAGTTAAGATTTTTTACTCTGACAGGGCCTGGTACCCATTTTGCTTCCCTCGAGGCCCAAATAAGAAATAACAACAGAACTAACGTAGTCATTGAGTATAAGTCTCAGTCAGAAAAAAATAAATAAATAATGTTGACACATTTTTACCAAAAAAAATAATAATGTTGACACATTTATATGCTCCAACCAGCACTTAAATATCATCTTTATCAGTTATGGCGAAAAATCAAAACACTAAAGAAAACTGTATTCTTTATCAAAAAAAGAGAGAAAACTGTATTCAATCTCTTGTGAATAAGCTTCATAAAAAAAAAAAAAAAACCCTCTTATGAATAATATTCATGAAGTAATTTATCTCCTCTGTGGATAAAGGCAAATTAAGGTATTTAAGACTGAAAAATGAGAAGGGAGTAAAAGTATTGTTTTAGGATCCGGTTTGGATGTTAAAATAGCTTGAATCTAATGGTCAATCTATTTAATTGAATTTGGTTGGGTTATATAATTTAAATCTTCATCTTGCTAACTTTACGGGTTATGCGATAGGTTGATATGGGTTGGCCTCACAAATTAAACTTGTTTTGTAGAAATTTTAATGAATTGTTTGGTTAAATATTATTGTTGAACATAATATTTTGTAAATTATTATGAATTTTATGTTGTTTTATTGTTTTGCATTATATTGTTTATCTCATGATGATAATTTTTAGGGAACATTTGTGGTAAGACAATTTAATAGGATAACATTATTGTGGTTTTGAAATTATGTTTATCAATTTATGTTTGAATTATTTATATTTTTATTTATTTGGTAGGTCAATTTATGAGTCATCTATTTTTTTATAACATTTTTTTAATTTTTTTTTTTTTTAGATTAGAGAACCTAATCTAACCCAAAATTCGTCAAAGTTGGGTTGGGTTGGGTTGAGATTTTCAACTCAATCTCAAAACAAGTCCAACCTAATCCAACCTATTTTTTGACAAGTTGTAGTTGGGTTGAGTTGGATTATCTTGTTTTGGCATCTTAGGATTTGACTTTTCTAAAATGAACAAGTCACTTTAGAAGATAGAATAACAAATCTAGGGACGTTCATGAGTTGGATTGGTTCGAGTTTAGTGTAAAATTAAATCCGAACCAATTATATTTGATTGGATTGGTTTGGTTTGGTTTAAATTTTGAAAAAAAATTCAACCAAACCAATCGATTAAATCAAATTGGTTTGGTTTGCGTCATCGGATTATAATAAAAAATATTAGTCTATTTTTTCAAGTCATTATTTACACTTATTGTCTATTTTATATAATATTTAATTTTATATTAATACAAGGAAAAAATATTCCTTATTTTTAATAACTAATTATTTATTTTATTTAAAATATTAATTTATCTATAGTTATCACTTTACATATATTATTATTTTTACCTAAAATATAAAAAATTTATAATAAATATGACCAAATTAAGACATTTGATAACATAAGATAAGATCATAAAAAAATTAAAAAATATAAAGTTGAAACAAAATCCACCTTATATATGAAATGAGAATATCTATATTGAATGAGAGCGTTTTTAGTTGTTATTTTTCAACGAGAGTGTTTTTAACTATCATTCTTTAATGAGACCGTTTTTTAGAACTTTTTTAACATTTTATTTCTTTCAATCTATCATTTTCAATATTTTTAGTTCTAAATTGAATTTTATTATTTTTTTAAATTATCAATAACTAAAATTAACATTGTATTACAATAATTGTTTATTATAAATTTCAAAAATAATCTATATGGTTCAAAATATTTATTTATTAAAAATTTAATTATAATATAATTTATATATTTAGAAGTATTTATTTATTATAAATTTAAGTTATATAAAAAAATATTTATTTTGTGCAATACACAAATTAAAATACTAGTTTACTCTAAGTTTAAAATATAATAATCTAAAGTTAAAATGTAATTGATTGGATTGGTTTGGATTGATTTAGGTTGAAAAAAGATAAATCCGATAATCGAAATAATTATAATTGATTTGGTTCGGAATTAAAGTGAAAAAATTGATAATTGAACTAATCCGAACAAATTTAATTGGCTTGGTTTGAATTGTCCAATTCATCAGATAAATTTGATCCAATGAACACCTCTAAACAAATCTCAATTATTGATGAGAAAATCAATAGTCAATATTATGTGCATATACATAACAAGCATAGGTGTGTGTTATAATATCATTGATTTTCTCAACAACAATTGAGATTAATTACCTTATTCATATTCATTTTTGAGGAGTCAAATCAATCTTTTTATAGTATTTTAATTAATTTTCCTAATATAATTAATATTTTAAAAATATAAGCTGCTTTCTTCATTTTGTAAACTGGAAGATTAACAAAATGTTATGGAGAATTTAAACGAGAATAATTCAAATTTAGAATAATTTAAAATTCGTTAGAAATGGTTATTAAATGCGGAATCATTGTTTTTTTTTTTTGTTTTAAATATAATAACGGCACTTACTTATTTTTATTTAATATTTTCTCTACAAAATATTAAGACTTAACATGATATATAAGAGAACATATTATTAATCTTAAAATTATTCAGGAGAAAGAGGGTTAAAAAAATTCCCAGTTTGCTCATAATGTTCCCAAAAAACGAAAGATAATAAATCTTTTTCAATTTTGAAAGATAATAAATAGTTTCAACTTTAAGAAAATATAAACATTTAATTATTATTATTTTTTAATTAAAATTTTCTCATTTCACTAAATATAGATATTTAAAAAACGATAAATTAATTAAAAATAATATTTGATGTCTTTTATTTTTTAAAATAATAAAATTGCAATACAAATTAAAACTTTAAGAAAATAACTATTCTTTTTTGTGTGTGAAACAACATGTATCTTCCACGAGAAGCAATCTTGTTCAAGCCAAATAGGATCACTATGGGTGACAAAGCTCTATGAATATTTAATGCAGCTACATACTAGAATTCGAACTGGAGACCATTAGTTAAGTTAGAACAACCTTATATCAATTAATCCATGTGCTCAACAAGGGTGGCAAAGTGGGCTGACCTGTCCCCTTTGGGCCACCCCATCATTAGCTTGCCATAAACAGGTTTAGGATGGGCTAGCCCGCTTAAGAGATGTGGCCCAAAAAGTGTAATCCATCCTGTTTATGGGTGGGTTGGTGGGTTGGCCCACCAAAAATATATATTTTAGAAATAGTATTAATAAAAATAATAATAATAATAATAATTTTTCACTACATAATTGGTTACAAGAAGATTTCATAAAATAGTTTATATAATATATTTTCAAAATCTGTTTTGTAATAATATACTAATTCTTATTTGAATATAATACATATTTAAATATAGTAATTCTTATTTGAATGTGATCTTAGTTACATGTATGTTAAACAAGATTTAAGTTTTGATTCAATAAATTTATCTATGTAAAATTTAAGTTGTAAAATTTGTCATCATTTTACTAGTATTTTATTTACATAAACATATATAAATCAATAAAATAGAAATCATAAAGGTCTGACAAGCTAGTCGACCCTAGCCCATCAGTAACTCACTTTTAAACAGGCCAAAACAAAACAAACTACGCAAACCGACAAATTAAAATCTCTTGCTCAACCTGCCAAAATTAATGGGCTTTTAATTACACCTCCCAAATTAATAAGTATATCCCCTTCTTTTTTAAATAATTTTTTATTATCAAAATAACCTTTTATATGAAAACAATATTAACTTATTTTACACCCTATCTTATTATTTTTAAAACCTAATTTTGCACCTCTATCTCATTATTCTTAAACAACGAATTTTAAACCTCCCATCTTCATCATTCTTTATTATTTTTGCACCTCCATCATCATTATTCTTTAAACCCTTTATGTAACATCCCCAAAAGAGGCTAATACCATTATGTTAATAATAGATAAATAATTATCTTGGATATTGTTTTCGTTAGTGCTCTGCATGGGATGGAACGTTACTCCTTATTATGCTTATTAATGGGTCAGAGTCCATTAGTTGAGAAAAAGAACCATTGGCTCAATAAGAGCTCAAAGCCCTTTTTGTCTTAAACTCCTCTCCCACCCTCTCTCACCCACACACACACTCTCTCTCACACACACCACTAGTCTTAGAAAAGAGAAGAGAAAGGAGAAAGAAAGGAGCAGGGGACACCCATAAACTTAATTACTCTTAGACTCATAGTGAGTGCTTCATCTTCATTTTCTTCCCCTTCCTCCTCTTGATCATGTGGTCTTGTGACCAGATTTTAAGTGTTGAGTTTTGAACCTTAAAAAAAAAAAGGGATTTGGGATTTTTAGTGGTTTTGCATGACTGATGAGTTGTTTGGTGTTGGGTTGATGTTTAGAAGCATTTAGGATCTTTTTTGAACCATTTATAATGAATTTGGACCCTTGGGGTGGTTTGGGTTGGCATGGAATGCGTAGAAATTCGCAAATAGCGATTCTATAGAACCATGCTTTAGCTGAGCGGAAATTGAACTTTTGCCGAGTGAGAAAAGTCTGTCTCAGCGAAAATACCTCTAGAGACAGGCCTAGAAACCCGTGTAAGCTCGCTAAGCGAAAATGGACCTCGTTGAGTGAAAATTTGACTCCAGAAAAGGGGTTTTTCTCTTGCTAAGTGAGAACTACCCTCGCTGAGCGAAAAAAGGTTCCAGAAAACAGGTCTGGGACATCTGCACATGTTTGTTGAATGACTTCTTAGCTCGCTAAGCGACACGGTCTTACTTGATGAGCAAAGACCCCTAGAACTGCATATTACTCATATCATTTTATGATGTTTTGTTAATATTGATGCATATTGAAATGCCATTTGAGGACATCATGTAAACATATTGAGTTTTTTTTTTTTTTTTTTTGAGTCTCCATTAGGGGAAAGAGGTTAGTAACCCCTTCGAACACCGGTTGAAAACCAAATGTTTATGTAAAAAACAAGATGCATGCTAAGTTTAAGGTGCTCTCTTTGGGTGAATGGGCAGGGTTCTGTCACTTTCCATTTCCCAAAGGCTAGTAGTTAAACCCCTCAAATCGAAGGGATATATAAGTACGAGGTCATGGCATAAGGACAAAGGGGACGCTCCTTAGAAGATTGAGCTCAATACTTTGCCATAGAACGGAAAAGAGAAAAAGATTAATGTTAAGCATGCAAAAAGAGAATGTTTAAGTTATGTTCATGAATATGTAAAGGTTTAAGAAAAGTTTTAGATAAATGGTGCATTCATGAGGCATATCTATATTGTTGCATGTTTATAGCACTCACTGAGACTTGTCTTATTAGTTTAGTTTCATGTTTTATATTGAGCAAGTTATAGAGGAGATGAAGTGGCTTAGAAGATATTTATGTTTTGTATAGTGATATCTTCCTAGGCTAGTTTTTGAAATACAATAATGTTTTACTATATTCTTTTGTACAAGTGATCCCCTAAGTATGGAGATCCCCTTTTATGATGTATCTGATTATGTTACTTGAGAAGTGTGCAAAACCTTGAACAGTGAATTTCTTGAGTAATGACATCACATATTGCATTATCCTTATATTATGTTTTATTATTCATACTTTGATGATTAAAATGTATAAGCCAATGTAATACCTCTTAGGGTATTACACTTTGCTTCTATTTTCATTCCTTATCTTTTTCTCTATCAAATTTTTTTTTTTTCCATAATTTGTGTGATACCCGATAATGAATATGTGATAGGCGGCGAGTTTTCATCATTTGTATCAAGTAGTGCATTTGGTGATTGTGTTTCAAGTGACATCGAATGTTGTGTCTACAAATCATTACATTTTATCGTTTTTGTCAGTATTCCAGAAATTACTTTTCAAAATAAACAATTGTCTATTCTAGAAAGTAAATTCTAGAACTATGAAACATAGTTTTAGAAATTACTTTCTAAAATGGAAAATTATTTATTCCGAAAAGTAATTTTTAAAAATATTTTATTTTTATTTTTTTCATTTCTATTCTTTTAATTTTATTATTTTTTTTCATTACTATTTTTTTAATTTATTTTTATTTTTTTCATTACTATTTTTTTAATTTTATTTTATTTGTATATAGACATGGAATACCATGTTAGTAAGATGTCTGAGATGATGGATATACCAATTAATAGGACAAAAGATAAGATTGATGATTGTAGTGGTGTGTGGGCAGAGCAGAAAAAGGGGGATGAGTAGCAGAGTGAAAGAAAGAGGGTGAGTGCAGGAGTGGAGAAAGGGAGCAAGGGATGAGCGAAAGAAGTGAATGACGGGGTAAGATTCTAGAAAGGAAGTAATAAGAGGGGGTGAGTTGTATTTGTAAAGAAAGAGGGTGAGCGAGAAAGGGTGAGTTGTAGAGGAGAGGAAGGTGGTGTGTATTCTGAAAAGAAAACCTTTGATTTGAAATTAGGAAATAAATTAAAAGGGTGTTTGGAAAAATTTGTGAAAAAGGGAAAAAAGGGGTATACTTATCAATTTGGAGAGGTAGACTTATCATTTGCCAAATTAATGAGTTAAATAGGCCCAAAGGTAAGTTCATTTTGTCACCTTTATCGTTAAATGGTAAGACAATAACTATTTACAACAAAAGGTGTTGTATAATTAATGATCTTTGACAAAAAAAGGAGTAATTACTTATAATCATCATCTTTCTTTATTTTCGCATGTCATGAAATCTTAAGTTATTGCAATCACTTATCAACGTATTTGGTTCTACCTTTTCTTGCATTTTACACTTGTCTCAATATAAACAATACTTCCTCTTTATAAGACTCAATTAACTAATTCATCAAGATCAAGGAA
>QUWT01000568.1:0-21657 GCA_004329165.1 Spatholobus suberectus | reverse complement strand
TACAATAAATGGTGATTTGTGATTGGATGACAGTGTAAACTTACACCGTCATGACCTGTTTTGTTCATGAATAATTAGGATGAATTATTTTTGAAAAAATCATCTTTTTTTAACAAATTTCTGATAAAGCTGAAAAATGATTATTTCTTTAACATAAATTTACAATCTTAAAAACAAGACAATTTACTTAGCAGTGTCGCAAATGTCTAGTTGGTCAAATTATTTTCAATCTAATCATATGAAAACAAACTTTTTTTCAAGAACTTCTATATAAACGAAACAAAATTATGAAATGCAGATATAAAATAAAAATAAAAAATTATGAAGTTGCAAACCTTAGAAGCAAGTGGAAGATCCAGGGAAGCAGCGGAACCCGTTTTCTCAAACACCGATCCGCCGCGGAATCTTCATCATCACGTCAATCAACAAGGCCACCGCCATGTCGGCGACATCCTTGGAGAACAGGTTTCCGGCGCCGGCGCCCTGGACTCCCCGGCGCCGGCACTCATCCAAGTCGACGTGATTGGTGCCGGCGCTGGCGGTGACGACGAGACGGAGCGACGGGAGGAGTCGGAGCACGTCGGCGTGACGGGGGAGGCCCAGTGGCTGAGTACGGCAGCGACGGAGGAGCAATTGGTGTAGCGGAAGCGAAGGGTGGTTTAAAATATGAACTTTTGGGAATAAGGGGGTTGGAGAAAAGAGGAAAATCCGGGAGGACCGTGAATAAGGACTTTGGGGAGATTAAGGTGAAGGGATTGCAGTTGTTCATCACTAGTGCACTGGTTTTTCTCTGCCATTGATGGTAGTGTAGTGTTGGGAGTGGCTGAGGATGGTGAGATAGAGAGTGCAAGAATGAGGTCTTGGATTTTTTGGGTTTTCGTGATGGAAAATGATAATTAGAACATTTTTAATGGGTAAATTTTAAGATTCTCAATTTAGATATCTTTTAAGTTTACTTTAATCGATCTCATAACGTTACATCATTTAAAAATACGCTTTACGGCTTAATCACATATTTTTTCATTTATCTTTTATAATTTTACGAACTATCACTCAATTATTTTAATGTATATTTTGTTACCAATCTTTTAAAAGTTTCACGCATTTTGTCATTCATTTAGTTGACCATTGATGTGACAATTTGATTGTTGATGTAACAGGTGACTGCTTACATAGCAAGTTGACTGTTGATTGTCACGTCAGTGATCAAAATTGTCACGTCAACAATCAACTAAGGGGTGACAAACGTGCGAAAATTTAAAAATTGAGTGACAAAATGTACAACTAAATAATTAGATGGAAAAATGTGCAACTAAAACAATTGAGTAGCAAAATATGAGAAATTTTAAAAGTGAGTGACAAAATGTGTAATTAAAATAATTGAGTGGTAAAATTCACAAAATTATAAAAAAAATGTGTCAAATGTGTAATTAAACCTACTCTTAAATAATTCATATATTTTTATTCTAATGAATACAATTTTAAGAAACTTTTAAACATTCATATTTTTTTATTTTTTTATTTACACTTCATTTTAAAGCATTTAATTTGAGCTATTCCAACGGTAGTTTTAAAATAAAAAAGTGTGAACTATTCCAACGGTAATGTTTTTACTGCTTTGTTCCGTAATTTCTTGGTGTAATTTGTTGTATTCGTTCGATGTTTCATCTTCTTGTTGGGGCTGTGCTCCCATACCCTTTCCCCCCTCTTTTTCTCATAAAAATGGAAAAAAGAATTTTTTTTCCGTCGTAAGATATGGATCTTAGTATTGAGCAACTCCATCTGCCAGTTAAATTGTCTCCAACAGTGAAAAATTTATGGTATGTTTGGTTTAGGGAAAAAAGTGAAAAGAAAGAAGGAGAAAGAAAAGAAAGGTAAAAGAAAAAATAAAATAAAAAGTGAGTTGATTTTTTATATTGTTTGATAAAAGAGAAAGTGAAAAAAAAGAAGATAAATTTTTTCTTTTTTCCTGAAATTTTTTCTTTCTTCTTGTTGCTTATAGAAAGAGAAAGAAAAGAAAAAAACACATATATAAAATAACATAAATATCTTTAATAATAAAAAAGAAGTATATATAAATAAGGATTTTTGGTCTTTTTACTTTATCACAACACCCTTTTCTCTCCGATCTCTTTTACTTTGGATTGAAGCTTTAAAGCAATGGGATCCACAATTTTTCTTTCATTCCTTCACTAAATTTGACACCAACGAAGAAGAGAATAAAATTATTCTATTCCATCTATTCCCAATCTCTCCTTCCCTTTTCTACCGTAACAAATAGGCCCTTAAGATACTTTCGTTAAAGTTGCTCTTAGTACCAAAAATATATATACTAATTCGTACGAATCTCAAGTGGCGGGAATTTGGTCAGAGGTTGTTTTATTCTCTTTCCTAGGTGAATGGTTTCGCACTATTTTGATTGGCTAATTTTAAATTTGTATGTATTCTACTGATAGTTCTCCTACTAAATAACAGCCATCTTTTGTGATCTTGGGGTGCCATATGGGTCACTTTTGTGCAATGACTAGATGACATTAAGAAAAACAAGGTAAAAAATTCTTCTAGAGTCTTGAATTTTGACACCCAACATCTTATTGACACTTTCATCTTTCTTTATCTTTTTTTTTGTCACATTATATCACTAATTATATTAATTACTTTTCTTTTATCTCTTTAGGTGTTTACATTCTTTGGATGTCCAAAGATTCTTTTCCATTCTTTAGATGTAGGTTTTTTTATAGCATCTTTAGTGTAAAAATTTAATTTGGGTTTTTAATTCTTTTTGATGGATTCTTTATTATCTCATAAAATTTGAGAACACATATTATTTTTCACTCTACTAGTAAAAATCTAACTTGAGTCTTTAACTTGTTTTTAATAGATCATACAATGGACCCTACATCTTTTATATTTTTATCTTAATTTTTTTATTACCAATTAAAATATTAATTTATATATTTTTTAATTTTAAAACAATAAATACACAAAAATAAAAAATTAAATATTTATTTTATTTATAACAAAATAATATTTAAAAAGTCATTCTCATGATTTTGTAATTTTTAATAAATTTTAATCAGTATTAGAGATAATTTTGAATTTTTAATAAATTTTAATTAATAATAAAGAAATATGTTGATAACACTTCAATTTAGGTAATTGAAGGAAAAAAATTATTTTCTTTTATTTTTATCTCTCTTAAAATTGGGAGATTTACAAAAAAAAAAAAAAAAAAAACCTCCAAAAGGGGACGAAGCTAAAATTTACAAGTGATAAGGAGTGTCCAACATAAGATGGTCTACATATTTACCCCCAAACAAGGCATTGAATATAACCAATATCTTTTGTAAGGGTCCAAGTAAATACACACTCTTTAGCAATTTTTGCTAAAATTCAATTTGTCTTCATTAATAAGACTTTTGTTTGTTTGTTTGTTGTAAAGCATGAGAATCACCGATTGAGCATCACTATGAATATGCACCTTTTGATAACCCCAAGTTTGCAGCAACTAAATTCCTTTCACACACCGCGAAAGCTTCCAACATGTATGCAAAGAGGACATCAAAGACATGTTCAACCAGGCTGCAAAAGATTTCCATCATGACTCCTTAGTACTACACCAATCATATGAGAATATTTTGATAAAAAAAAATTATAAATATACACTCATTTTTTCTTCCACCTCATTTTTTTAATAGGGAGTGTTTGTTTCAAGGTATAATATTGCAATTCCAGAATCACATTCCAAGAAATATTATGTCTAGCAATATTATTCTCATAAACATATTTGGTTGACGTTTAGTAATTTCAAAAGAAATTGAAATTTATTTAATTAAAAAATGAAAAAATAAAAGTGGAAGAAGAAATGCGAAAAAATGAACTAGAGATGGATACTTGTTATAGAAAGTAACTTCTATTCTCATGAAAATATAAGATGCCCCACCTTTCACCATTAGAATAAAAAGTAAGATAAATTTGCATATTTTATATCTGTGAGAATCAACAATTCTTGGGAATATTTTTTCAAGACTTATACCAAACATAAAAATGTAATATTTTAATTACATTTTATCGAGGAACCTTTTTAATAACTTGAAACAAATTACTTTCTTTCTTTACCTTTTCTTTTTTATTTCTATCTCTCTCCTCTTTCATTTAAATTTACTCCACTGTGGACGTTTTATCACCGCTTTTGAAGAAAGTGTGTTTATCGCCTAAATAATTGAAGACAATTAACAGTGGAATATGCCTAGTGTTTTGCCCTCTGGGGGCCAAGGTTTAAGACCAATTCTTATATTGCTTCCATCTCCCACACGAGCTATGAGACCTTCCTTTAACATTGGGAGTAATCAACTTGATACTTCTCGATATATATGATGGTACCCAAGAGGGAAATCTAAAATGAAAGTGCTAGGAAAATAATTTTGCTTGAGAATTAATGTCACTGGTTATTGGGGTTCTTTAGTAATGTAATATGTGCCAGGCCTGCTTTACTAGCAAGGCCAAATTAAAATCTTCTAGGTTCCTGTTAAAATGTGATAATTAAATTACTTTTAATTTGAAAACTTGCGATTAATATTTTTATCTATCTATTATAAGAATATATGTAATTATTCTTAACTAGGATGGATACTCTGCGTATGATCATTGCTGTAGCTGCACAAAAAAGGTGACCTATTTATCATCTCGATGTTAAATATGTGTTTCTCCATGGAGAATTAACTGAGGATGTATTTGTGGAACAACCAAGAGGCTATGAGCAAAAAGGTGGTGAGGATAAGGTTTACAAGATACATAAGGTCCTTTATGGATCAAAACAAGCTCCTCAATCTTGGTTTAGTCGCGTTGAAACTCACTTTACTCATGAAGGATTCCAAAAGTGCATTAATTAACAAACTCTGTTCATCATGCACAACAGTGGAAGTAAAATTTTAATTGTCAGTGTTTATGTTGATGACTTGATTTTCACTGGTGATGATGATGAACAAATGATGTTAGAACTTAAGAAGTCAATGATGAAGGTATTTGACATGACTGATTTAGGTAAAATGAGGTTTTTCTTGGGTTTAGAAGTGTTGCAAAAGGATGATGGAATTTATATATATATATGTCAAAGAAAATATGCTTTAAAGGTTCTGAAACGTTTTGGAATGGTAGAGAGTAATGCATTAATGAATCGGAGGAATTTAGGTGGAATCGGAGGAAGAAAGGAAGACAAGGGAGAAGAAAGGGTTGATGGTGGGGAGGATCGGGTGAGGTGAGATGGGGCAAATCATGGAGGGGGTGTGGAGTTAACCGGTAACGACGTTAAAATGTTTCTAAAATATGAAAAAAAATTACAGTTAATTTTTAATTGAGTTGGCATAACATGATTGGAGGGACAGGCAATGAGATACCATGTTGGGACAAGTGATTTTAATCCAACCATTATGCTTTCAAAAAATCAGTTATGCATTGACGCAGCAAACACATTGATGGGCGGTTTCATTTTGTGCGTGATTTAACTCATGATGGGGTTGTTGAGCTCGTGCATTGTGGTACTCAAGATCAAGTGACATTTTTGACGACTAAACCACATAAGCTAGAGGCATTTCTAAAGCTTCGAGATCAATTGGGAGTTTGTGTGATGCCTGTAGTAAACTAATTGCTTATGCAACATCTAGTTTAAGGGAGGGAATGATGAGACGTGTCTTATTTCTAGGTCCTCTGTTTATGTGTTGTTGCTTAGTTGTCTATTTCTTTGTTAGGTTGTCTAAGTTACCTCAAGTAAAAATGAAATTAAACAATTCTATAAAAATGATTGGAATAATTTTTATGTTATATCAATCATCTTTAAATACATAAAAAATTTCACCAATCATTTTTGATAGAGTTGTTTAACCCAATTTTCCTTGAAATAAGTTAGACAACCCATTCTTTGTTTATGTACCATGTAGCGGTGGTTGGGCTATGGTGGGACTGTTACCACTTACCGTGGCAGTTGAGATATAGTGAGTTGTTTTTATTCCGTTCACTTAGGATTTTGTAAGGCTATATAGGCCAAACGTATTCACTTGAATAAACACTTCATTCCCACGTTGCATTTCTGTTTTGCTATTTGTTGATTATCAATTCCTAACAATATTTACTTAGCAAGAGTTTAGGAAACCAGAAACCAACTAAATTGCATTTTACCAATAATTTTCTCTAGAAAGCTTTTAATGCAGTAACATTAATTTCCACAATACAAGCAAAATAACAAAAAATCACCAACCTCAATGATTTACTAAATTGGTCCCAAGGGAAGTGAAGAAATTACACACACACACACACGGATGTATGCAAATTTTTAAATTTTGAATGTGCATTATTAATAATTGATACTTAGCACAAACAAGTGATATATGGTTGAAATTTGAATAGAAGATGTGACAGTTAGAAAATATCGCAAATTTTATATTAGTTTAATTACTTAGTTGGTCGCTAAACTATTTGGAAATTTTTAAATAGGTTCCTAAACTAAAAAAAAGTTTTTAATTAGGTCCTTAATTATGTAAGTTTTTTTAATTGAGTCCTTGTCGTTTCTTGTTTTGACGACAGATTAACGAAATTGAACCCTAAGGACTCAATTAAAGAAAATATACATGATCAATGACCCAATTAAAAGCTTTTTTAGTTTAGGGACATACTTGAAAATTCTCAAATAATTTTGACAAAACCTAGCAAAAATCTTGTCATTGTTTATGTAGACCTTAAATTATATCAATGCTTTGAATTGTTTAACATTGTTTCCTGACATTGATTTTGTATGCATGTTTTTAGCAAACAAAAACATTGCTTTTAATTAAAAATGGACCATAAAATTATGAATTTTTTTTGTTAAGTTGTTTGCTACCATTGGTTTAATTTTAATTCCATGGTCTCTTAATATATTCTACACTTAGATCATGACAACTCTAGCTCCTAGTAAATTTGATCCAAAGTTGGTATCATTTTGTGAAGAGTTGATAAGGCAACATTATAACAAATTTTAATAATTTTGTTCAGTTATGCATTTTATTGTTAATTATATAGTTTCTATTTGTTTACTTAGGATTATCTGAAGCTGGATACAAGAATTTATGAGTATCATAAGCTGAACTTAACAATGAGAATTGTCTATATGGTGGATTTTTTAGTGGCAAACACAAATAAGTTATAGCATACTATATTCATAATCATGAATTGTCTCTTCATATTCATGCATCGAAAATGATTCTTATTCATTTATTTCTTTGTAACATATGTCGTTGGATTTTAATTACTATATTTATGATTACTTAAGTATTCGCAAAGGAATTGAAAGGTTACCACTCATGGAACATTAATTTATAAAAGTTTGGATTTTTTAGTGACAAACACAATTTAGCCGACAATAAAAGCAACATCTTAGCTTGACTTTGTATTTTTGTTCTTCAAACATACTGTCCACTTTCACATTTTTTTTCCTTATTTTCTTAGTTTGAAAAAAGTCTCAATTTTGTCTCTATTGTAATTCGTCACTTTTTCAGTTATTATTCTAAAATTTACTTCTGATCATGTGTATTATGCATTGGTGCTTCTATCTCTTTGTTGTATTCCTTATTTTTTCAGTTATCATCTTTGCATAATAAAAAGGTTTAATTATTTAGTTAGTTCTTAAATTATTTGGGAATTTTTAAGTAAGTTCTTAAATTAAAAAAGTTTTATTTGAGTTCTTAACAAGACTGACGGTCGACTAACATAGTTGAACTCTACGGACTCAATTAAAAAGATTTACATGATTAAGGTCCCAATTAGAATATTTTTTAATTTAGGGACATACTTAAAGATTCCCAAATAGTTTAGGAATTAACTGAGTAATTAAACCTTTTACAAACATATATGCCTTAACCTAACCTAATATATGTATTCTAAAACGAAGTAAAATAATTTGGTCCACTTTAGATAAATTTCTGCATAAGTACTTAAGAAAAAAAATAAGAAGGTAAAATAAATTAAGTTTTTCACATAAATTAAAATTAATTTACGCATGAGTTAAAATCAACTTTTGGAAAAGTTAAATGAGAGAATTTTTATAAATTAACTAATTATTACTTATAAGAGAAATTTAATTTGTTTTTACCTTCTTATTTTTTTCTTCATATAAATGTTTATTGAAAAAATTATTCTAATAGTCTGAGAAGATTTCAACGAGGGGGTCAGACAAAAATGTGAAGAAACAATTCAATCAACTATGTGACTGGAGTAATAAGAGGCTTATTTGAGAAAAAAGCTTCCAAATTGCGTCCCACAAGTTGGCAAATACCAACGTAAGACTCTGACGTGGAGTAACCTGCATGTGGTGATAGGACTACATTATCCAATGAAAAGAACTCTTCACAAACCAGAGGTTCATTCTCATACACATCCAAACCAGCACCTCCAATTTCCCCTTCAATCAAACACCGCAACAATTCCTTTTCATCTATCACAGCCCCTCTTGCCACATTCACAATAACTCCTACTTTTCCCAGTGCCAACATGACTTCTCTGTTGATCACGTGTCTTGTTTGGTCATTTAGAGCACAACAGAGAACAAGTACGTTGCTGTTAGTGGCAAGCTCAACAACACTAGAATAGAAAGGGTACGAAACAAAGGGGTTTTTGCTCCTAGAGTTGTATGCTATAATGCAATCGAAGGCCTCAAGCCTATGTGCCACTTCTAAGCCAATTTTTCCCAAACCAACAATTCCTACTTTCTTTCCTGTCAACTGAAACAAACATCAATTATACGCTCAACTTTAATGCTTCAAAAGTCAAGCACGACTAGCATAAGCTTGTATTTAAACATAAAAAAAATTAACATTGCATGTGATACATCTTTATTTTATTTCTCACTTACCTTTTTTTTTTTTTACTTTTTCATATACGTGTGTCAGAAATAGACTCAAAAATTAAAGGAACAACTTTATGCAGGTTTAGATTAAAGTTTGAATAAATTTCATTTTGCAAATCAAGTTTGTAAGCAATTCTCATTTTTTTTTTTTCATTTCAAACTGAGTTTCAAAGTTAAATTAAACCAAAACTCATTTTACAATCGAATCCAACTAAAAATCAAACAAAAAGCTTTTTCAGTTTTATTTTTTGAGCGGACATTGAGGTCTCCAAAACCAAAGATGCCCTTCCACTTTTGTTATTCAAAACTCATTTCCACAACTAGCATTGAATGAAAGTTCTCACATGTTTGTGTACTGATCATGATTGTTCTGGTGTTTTATAAAACTATATCCACTATCCAGTGTGAGTGTCAGTACCGCATCAAATAAGGTCTAGTCATAGAGTTAATTCTGTTAGGTGCAGTGTCAATTTCAAAATTTTCTCATCAATTATGGACAAAGTTGATCACTTGATCTGATATATATTCAACTGTTTGTCGTGTTGCGTTAAGTCAAGAGTAGCGATCTCAAGATCCATATCACACAAACTTTGCCCTTTAATCAACCTTACCCCCTCCTACTCATCCCTCCTGGACCTCCTATAGTAAACAATAAAAAGAAAAGTAATTGTCTAAATTGCATCTTTGGTCCTCCTATTTTTTTTAATTCACAATTTTGGTCCTTCTATTTTTTAGAGACATTTAGTCTCTTTATTTTTAAAAATATGTAATTTTGGTCCTTCCATCAAATCTCTTGTATTGGCCGTTATTAATTTAACGTTGATTCTGACGTACTAATACTTAAATAACATGTTAAAATCAAAGTCAACATTAGAATCATTATTGACATGTCAGAGTCAACGTTAAACCACTAACGATCAATGTAAGAAATTTGACAGAAAGACCAAAATTGCGAATTTTTAAAAATAGGAAAATTAAAATTGTGGATTTTTAAAAATAAGAAGACTAAATGTCTCTAAAAAAAAGTAAGGAGGTCAAAGTTACATATTGAGAAAAATAGGAGGATCAAAAATATAATTTAGCCAGAGTAATTTTCACTTTCAAATGAATCATTACTGGCTGGCTACATCTTCTCAACACTTTCACTCTAGACCTAAGAACTATATAGAATAAATAGTATATTAATATAAAAAGTTTCAGAATCATGAAATAAGACAAGGGAAATATTTTATAGACGAGTTAATTAAATTATTTTTTCTTTTGATTTGTTATGATATCTCTAAAAAGATGTTACTTACAGTCGGACAAAAACTCAAAAGGGTCATGAGGATTATTTTTGTTGGCGTAAACTTTATCTGATTGAAATTAAATTATTAATATGGACATTGTGGATTTACACAAATTGTGTAATATATTATATTGTTAGCATCTAATATATTCATAATATATATTATTTTTTAATACTAATAAAATTTTCTATTAATGTAATTTATGGTTAGTAAAAATTAATAATGTCTATATTAATAATTAAATATTTGTTAAACAAAAATTATATTAATAAAATTAATTAATTTAATATTACACTAAGATATGATTTTTTTTTTTTCATATCTTAGTTTAACGTATGAAGAAAATCCTGGAGGAGCGGTGGTGGGCGTGGGTGGTCACGAATTGGTATAAGGGAAGCGAGGAGTGGTTTAAAATATGAAACTTTTGGAAATAGGGGGGGTTCGAGAACAGAGGAAAATCCTGGAGGACCATGAATAAGGACTTTGGGGAGATTAAGGAATTGTAATTGTACATCACAAGTGCACTGGTTTTGTTCTGCCATAGATGGTAGTGCAGTAGTGTTGGGAGTGGTTGAGGATGATGAGACAGTGCATGAACGAGGTCTTGACTTTATTGGGTTTTTGTGATCTTCGGGTGCCGTAGGTGTCACTTTCTTGCAATAACTTGACATTAAGAAAAACAAGATGAAAAATTCTTCTGGATGTTTACACCAACACCTTATTTATACCTCTTGTTTTTTTTTTTTTTTATCACATTATATTATCAATTATATTAATCACTTATTTTTCATCTCTCTCTTTGAGTGTTTACATTTTTAAGTGTCCAAAAATCTTTTTCCATTTTTCTAGAATTTTTTATAGCATTTTTAATGTAAGAATTCAATTTAAGTTCTAAATTCTTTTTGGAGAGTTCTTTATTGTTACATAAAATTTAAGAACACTTATTATTTTCTACCCTAATGATAAAATCTAGCACACAGAATTTTTTTTTTATAAATATTGTAAATTTATTTTATTTATCACAAAAGTTAAAATATCAATGATCATATGTTGACTGCACCTGAAATGGTCCACATGCACATGAACTTGGCACCACATGCCAACCTATATGCCAAGTGCCTAAAAAGGAACCACATTTCATAACATAGTGTGAGATACTTAGAACCCACCTCATTTTCTTAGAAAGTTGTTTTTTAAATTGTTAAGCAATCGATGCTTGTAGTTATTTATACAAGCAATTTTTCTTAGATAAAAACCCTATCTTATTTGCTCCAATGTTAAATTTAAGTTAAGAAACGTTACTTAATTTTAAGAACCCAATTAAGTAATTATATTGGAGATGCTATAATTAAAACTTGAAGAAATGAAGTTTGTTATAACATGATTAGAGGAGAATGAAAGAGTTGGTTTAAAAATAACAAATAATTTAAGTAAGAGAAAGGTTAGTAACATAAATTATTAGGAATTATAATATTTAACTAGACATTATCATGATTTTATAATTTTAATAAATTTTAGTTAATAATAAAAAATGTGTTAATAACACTCTTATTTAAATATTTTGTATTATTTTAATTATCTTAATTAATATTTTTTATTTTGTTAATTATGTTAGTACTAAATTAACTAGAATTAATGGTAACAACTAAAAAAAAACACTAAGAAAATGCTATGATTTAAAAAAAAACAATTTTTTTATAAAAACAAAAATCGAATAGAGTCATATTTATAGAAATTTAAAATATATTTAAGCTAGCAATTTTTTTTATGCTCTAATCTTTATCATCATTTTTGTATAGAAACTAAAACAGATAATTTTTAAGTGTAAAGACTAAAAAGTAAAGTTTGTGCTACTATAAAAACTAAATGAATAATTAATCTAATTTTTTTATACTAATAAAATTTTCTATTAATGTAATTTATGGTTAATAAAAATTAATAATGTCTGTATTAATAATTAAATATTTGTTAAACAAAACTTATATTAATAAAATTAATTAATTTAATATTAAACTAAGATATGATTTTTTTCTTGGGTGTCCCCACATCCGGAGTGTAAGACAAATATATAGTGTCCCAATTTTTTTATACTTCTTTCGTCAATCGTCGTCACACCCTTGTTTACGTCTCTGTCTGTCTTAATTTTTTCTGCGGTCTTGCGCACACAGCTTTTCATGAATTGTACTTCTTGTTTGAACGTATTTAATATTTTAATTTGTACATTTCATAAAACAAAATAATGTATAAAATAAATATTTATTTTATATAATTTTAATTTATAATAAATAAATATTTTTAAATATATAAATTATATTATAATTAAATTTGTTAAATAAATATTTTTAAATATATAAATTGTATTTTAAATTTATAATAAATAATTATTATAATACAATATATTAATTTTTAATTTTTTTTAAATATTAAAATTTAATTTCAAACTAAATATATTAAAAATTTAGATTAAAAAGATAAGAAATTATTTTTTTAAAAATGCTTTGTTTAAAAATGACATCTAAATTTTCTCGTAAAAATAATAGCTAAAAATATTGTCATTTAAAATAATTATTCTAATTTATATATAAAAAGATATAATGAGTACAAAAGAATAATTTTGTTAAGGTTTAAATATGTTTTTGTTTATTTTTTTATAAAGATTTTATTTTTTTTATATTTTATAAAATAACACAATTATAGTGTTTCATTATATGTGTTTATTTTATAGTAAAAAATTAATACCATATTATTTATTAAATATAAAAATTAAAAATAAAATTTTTATATAAACCAAAACAAAAATCAAAAAAATAATTTCAGAAATAAACAATATATTTAAGTCTTTTCCTAAAACATTCAAGTGTCAATTCATATAATCTTCGATCTTCCTAATATAAGAGATCACATGCCTCTTTTATGAGTTTTATCTGTTAATTTTTTATACCTCCAGCTGATATGTTACATGGCTAGAATTTTTTTCCCTTTAAATACTAATATTATTTCTTTTAATTGTTATATTCTTTTTGCTTCGATTATGTTACATGTTACTGAAGAGATGAAAAAGGGGAAAAAATAAAAAAGACATACAAAAGAGACAAATAAATGATTTGGATGTATTATTTTTGAAAAAATAATTATCTTCTTACAAATTTCATAAAAAATCTGAAAAATAATTTAAAAAAAAAATTAAAAATCTTACAAAAAGGCAATTCACTTAGCATTGTCCCAAATGGCTTGTAGGACAAATTATTTTCAATCCGATCACAAAAGAATAAACCTTTATTCAAGAATTATATATAACGAAGTACCATATTACTCTAAAGTGAGTAAATAAAATAAGTAATTTAAGTTAATAATAAAAGAATTTAATTTTATGTATTATCATTATAAAAAAATTTACACTATCATAAAAATTTATTATTGGTCTAATTTTAGAATAAATAGGTCAAGCACTAAAGTGTAAAACAGTTTTATACAATCATCAATAACAAATTATTATATATGATAAGTTTGTTGATTTTTATAATAATTACCTTAAAAATCAGTCCAACAGTGATTTCTGATTGATTAATAATATAAAATTTTTTATATTGATAATACGTAGTCATTAAACTTTAATTTTTAAATTAGTTATTATAAAAATTAACAAACCTTATCATGTATATTTTATAATTAAATAATTATGTAAAAATCTTTTATATTGTCTGAATATATATTATTTACTTATAATAAAAAATTTAATTATTTATATTATATAATTATATAAAATAAATTATGAAGGTGATAGAATATCAATTATTTATTGTTTTCATCAATTATTAAGATTAATTATTCTAACCTTAATGATAAACAAAACAAAATTATGAAACTGCAAACCTTGGAAGCAAGTGGAAAATCCAGTGAAGCAAGCGGAACCCGTTTTCTCAAACACCGATCCGCCGCGGAAATCTTCATCACCACGTCAATCAACAAGGCCACCGCCATGTCGGCGACATCCTCGGAGAACAGGTTTCCGGCGGCGGCGACATGGACTCCTCGGCGGCGGCACTCGTCCAAGTCGACGTGATCGGTGCCGGCGCTGGCGGTGACGACGAGGCGGAGCGACGGGAGGAGTCGGAGTTCGTCGGCGGTGACGGGGTAGCCGCCGTCGCAGAGTACGGCGGCGACGGAGGAGCAGTGGTGGGCGTGGGTGGCCACGAATTGGTGAAGGGGAAGCGAAGAGTGGTTTAAAATATGAAACTTTTGGGAATAGGGGGGTTCGAGAACAGAGGAAAATCCTGGAGGACCGTGAAGGAGGACTTTGGGGAGATTAAGGTATTGTGATTGTTCATCACTAGGACACTGGTTTTGGTCTGCCATTGATGGTAGTTACAGGTAGTATAGTGTTGGGAGTGGCTGAGGATGATGAGATAGAAAGTGCGTGAATGAGGTCTTGACTTTATTGGATTTTTGTGATCTTCAGGCTCCGTAGGTGTCACTTTCGTGTAATAACTAGAGTAATTTCCGAAAATGCCCACACTTTCAAATTTAATGCCAAAAATGCCACACCTTTTTTGGCAGGTGATATATCAGGCTTGTGAGCCCGATTTCTGTAACCTCCGTTGGGAGAGGGAAGGCTGAGCAATGAGAGAGATGGGGGTATCAGGGATAAATTGGGAAAGAGATGAAAAAATAGAGAAAAAAAAGAAAAAAAAAATGAATCTCAACCATTAATTTTAAAAGTAATTTATCTAAGTAGGAAAATGCTTTCCCATGGTGAGAGACTTGACAATGTCTACCATCCTTGCCAGCGTCAATAACTAGAATAACATTAAGAAAAACAAGATAAAAAATTCTTCTAAAGTCCTGAATTTGGATGCCCAACACATTATTCATACTTCTCATCTCGCTTTTATTACATTACATCATCAATTATACTAATTATTTATCTTTCATCTCTCTCAAAGTTTGGGTGTTCAAAAATATTTTTTTATTTTTTAGATGTCGGTTTTTTATAGCATTTTTAACGTAAGAATTTAATTTAAGTTATTAATTTTTTTGGTAAATTTTTTGTTGTCACATAAGATTTAAGAACACTCATTTTTTGTACTTTAATAATAAAATCCAACACACAAAAAATAAAAATATTATAAAGATTGTAAATTTATTTTATTTATCACAAAAGTTAAAATATTAACGTTCATTTGTTAACTACACCTGAAATGGTCCACATGCATAAGAGCAAGGCACCAAACGCCCACCTATATGCCAAGTGCGTAAAAGGGGCCACATTTCATAACATAGTGTGAGATACTCAGAACCCACCTCATTTACTTGGAAACTTGTTTTTAAATTGTTAAGCTATCGATGCTTGTAGTTGTTTATACAGGCAATTATTCTTATATAAAAACTCTATCTTATTTGCTCCAATGTTAAATTTAAGTTAAGAAACGTTACTTAATTTTAAGAACCCAATTAAGTAATTGTATTGGAGATGCTCTAATTAAAACCTTGAAGAAATGAACTTTGATATCACATAATTAGAGGAGAATGAAGATTTGGTTTTAAAAACAACATAAATAATTTAAGTAAGAGAAAGGTTAGTAACACACTCTAACATAAATTTATTAGGAATTATAATATTTACCAAGACATTATTATAATTCTGTATTTTTTAATCAATTTTTGCCAATAATAATATTTTTTTTTGTAATTTTTAATAAATTTTAATTAATAATAAAGAATGTGTTGATAACACTCTTATTTAAATAATTGAAGGAAAGAGAAGGGAGATAAATTTTTTTTCTTTTATTTTTTTTCTCCCTTAAAATTGGGAGATTTAAAGAATCTCCAGGAAAGGTCAAGGCTACAAGTGATTACAAAGAGTGTCCACTATCCAGCATGCAAGATGGTCTATATATTTTCCCCTAATCGAGCCATTGAGCATAACTAATATCTCTTTTAGGGGTCCAAGTAGATACACACTCTTTGAAATTTTTGCTAAAATTCAATATGACTTCAGCAATAATGTCTATAACAAAAAAAAAGTAATAATAATGCCCACGAGCGATAAGATTGGTTGTTTGTTTGTTCTAAAGCGAGAATCGCTGATTGAGCATCTTTCTCAATATGCACTTTTTGATAATCCCAAGTTTGCAGCAACTAAATTTCTTAACACACTGCGAGAGCTTCCAACGTGTTTGTAAAGAGGACATCAAAGACATGTTCAACCAGCCTGCAAGAAAATTTCCATCACAACTCTTTAGTACTCCACCAATTCGACTGATGAACAAAATTGGACTACTTTTAGAAACTAATTATCAAAATGGGATTATTCTGAAATATATTATCGACATAAGACTGTTTTAACTGTTTAGTGTACGATTTCCTTCTTTTTCTTATCAGTTTTGTGACAATATTTTTTTTGAGTGGAGCGCACGTTTTTTTTGTAAAAAAATCCTCCTCTTTCACTGAACCAAACAAAGAAAATTTGCTATCTTCCACTCTCTTCTCTTTTCTTCTCTTCTCCTCTCCCCAAATTCACCCCAATCAAACACACCCTAAAGGAAGTAGAGTGGGAGAACTGAAATGTAGAAATAACCACGCCCTTAATTCTTGGACACAGTTAACTAATATGCAGGAATTTGCTCTTTTTTTCTTCGTCTTCGCAGGCAAGTTTGGAGTCTCAAAGAATGCTTGCAAGCTTGGTTGAATCTTAAAAGAATAATTGATAATAATAACAAAGATACTAATTTTAGTGATCAATATATATAGTCAGCAAGGAAATAAATAAAATTATTAAAAAGTTTAATTTTCATGACAGTAAAACATTTTAAACAGTCAATCTATCAAAAATTATTATACATGTGATTTTTAAATTAACTATTATAAAATTAATAAACTTATTATATATTGGTTGGATTGGATGACACTTTTATAGTGAGAGTCTATCAGTTCAACATTGTAGTTTTTCATCCAATGGTGAGTAATTTTGAAAGCAATTTTTATACTTTATTTTAATACAAAATAAAATATTTTAAAGAGTTGAGATGTGTAGTTAAAAAATTAATTGCAAGACATTTAGATTCAATTAAATTCATTGTTAAAATCATTATATAAGTGTTAGCAACAAAATTAATATTGATTAATAAAATGCCCATTTCCAACCGCATTTATATATTTTCAATTACACACAGTCAATAATTTGTTGTTGATCATTTTTTATATTATGCTTTAGATTCTCCTGCAGCATGTTTTATTGAAAGCAAGTGTGCTTCGTTATTAGAAATTTTTTTATATTTTATTTTTATAAAAAATGAAATATTTTAAAGAGTTGAGATGTGTAGTTAAAAAATTAATTGCAAGACATTCAGATTCAATTAAATCCATTGTTAAAATCATTATATAAGTGTTCATGACATGATACAAACTATGTAAAATACAATTATAAAAAACTACGGTATATTTGATTTGAAAGGAAAAAAATAAAGAAAAAAATATAGATATGATATATTTTTTCTGTTTAGTTAGAGAAAAAAGAAGAAAGAAAAAATTAGAGAAAAAATGACTTCTAGAAATAAAAATTCAAGTTTCCCTTACTTCTAATTTTCCTTCAATTTAAATTTTAAAATCTTTTCTCTCGTTTTTATTCCACCATACCAAACAAATCATTAAAGATCCCATAATAATATAATAATAATAAAGTTTTAGGATGGAAGAAAGAGAGTGATAAAAAAAAGGTAGAGATCAATGATAGAATGGTAAGTGATATATGAGAAAGAAAGATAAATAAGAAAGAAAAACATAATAGAAATAAATTAAAAAAAATAAATATAATAAGTGATATGATGATAAAGAAAACAAAATAAAAAAAAATAGAAATGCAAGAAAAAAAAAAGAATGTAACACTTTAAAACCCAATGCATACTTCACTCTCTTTTTCATTTGTCTCTATCTTTTTTTCTTTTTTCACATAATATTTTTTCATCTACATTTTTTTTTCTCTTTATCTCTCTAAATTTAAAGAAAAATAATCCTTGGACATTCTTTAAATATCTACACCTTAAAAAAATAAAAAGAGAAAATAAATAATTAATAATGTAAAGTAACAAAAAATAAAAAAGTATTGAAAAGATATTTATAATTTGTAGGTGGTGAAATATCAACACCTATGTTTAAATTAGGACTAACTGTCCATGAATAATTTTTGTCTCGTAATCACGTCTAAGCAACAAAAAACAAAGAAAGACGCTGTGCACCGCTAATAATACCCGCTTTCGGTGCCAAACTTTCTTTTCCCAGTGTCTGTATCCCAAACCAAAAGACCTCTAAGTAACCCTTCAATGGCAGAAGAAGCCCACAATAACCACCACTTACAAGACCTCCCAAAAGTGCTTGTTCTGGGTCCCCCAACGTGCTTCCCAACCCTGCAACCACTCTACTCTCGCAAGTTCCACTTCCTCAACCCCAACCCTTCCGGTCTCTCACTGCAACACTTCCTGCGTCTCCACCACCACCCCCTTCCTCCATTCCCGCCGTCTCTGCAGCGCCAGCGACTCCGTCACCGCGACGTCCTCGCCTCCTGCCGTCGCTCCGCCTCGTCCTCACCACCAGCGCTGGAACACCGACCACATAGACCTCCGCTAGTGTCGCCGCCGGGGAATCCAGGTCGCCGGCGCCGGAGGGCTGTTCTCCGAGGATGTGGCCGACGTGCCGTGGCTTTGCTCTTGATGAATGAGGAAAATCTCGCGGCGGATCGGTATTTGAGGACGCAGAATCACTCCAATACCCTTGGGATATGTTTACATTCGGCTCTAAGGTTTGCATTTTTTTATTTCTTTGTGTATATATATATATATATAGTTAGGATTTATTTTCAGTAGATATCAAAATTAGTTAAATTATATTTTAATAATTTTTTTGTAGAATGTAAAATTTAATTATTCAATTATTGACTTTATAATATTATTTTTATAATTATTATATTAAATTTCCACATTATTTAAATTTTCTAAATATATTATTTGATATTAAATATTTACAAATATTTTAATATCATATTATATTTTAAAATAAAGTGAAGTAATGACTCTTAAATAATTTTGAAATTATATTAAATTTTGTATATTTAATATAATTAATAAGATTAAAATTAACAGTTTGATTGGTTAAATTTATATTCTATAAAATTTATTGAATATATAATTTAACTAACTTTGATATTTGGTGTCAATTAATCCTGACATGTAGAAATATATATATATTACCTTGTATGGTTTATACACTATGTTATCTTATGCGTACTAGTATATGCGTGGTGGTATACGATGAAGATAGTAGAATCCACGTGTCTGTCAAATCGATATCATTTTGCTTAGGAATGGATAAAAAATAGAATCTACTTAAAAATCAGTTAAAAAATTAATCATTTAAAATTTTATCAAAAAAAATAAGGGACAAGAATACATTAATGAATTTAATTGGACTACATGAATGGACAGTGTAAAGAATTTTACTCTATAGTTCAATCACAGATTCACATATAATTGAAAATGATTGGCTTTTTTAATAATTATTTTGCAGTGATATATTTTTAATTAGTTAATAGTGCAAAATTTTTTAACTATGAGTGTATCAAAATTAAATTTTATAGTAATAATAGTAAATATTATATTTTTTATAAAACTTTTATTTTTAATGTTTTAACTGCTGTCGTGGAAACACTTTTCAAAAAGAAAAGGAAAAAAATTACCTAATGAGTAAAATTGAGATTTGATATTTACACAATTATGAAAGGCACGCACCAACTATGTTAGTAACTTGTATGAAGCTTGTCAAAGAAATAATAATTGCTGCTAGGATTACATGACAAAAATATTTGATCACACGATTGATATTTTGTTTGGATTTTTGAGAAGACAGACTCAAATCATGGTGTGGGTAAAAACTTGTTTTTTGTAGTACTTGTTATCCAAACTATTATTTTGCAGTTCCTAGCCGAAACTCAAATGCACTTTGTATCTGATGTGACCTTATTACTACTAATTTTAAAGTGAATTTATGTTTTGTGAGGTTCAGTTTATACAACTGGGATTACGTCAAACTATAGTTGTTTTTTGACCCCTTCCTCATAATCGGAGATAGGTACATTATACCCTTGTATCATGCATTAAACAACCACAAAAGAATTTCAAAAATGTATGATTAGTAGTATTTATTGGAGGGCCCCCGGTGGGGATGAGAGAATTTCAATAATTACTACATAAATTATTTGATGTTTCAGTTATCAGGTAAGCGAGTTGGGATTGTTGGGTTGGGAAGCATTGGCATGGAAGTGGCCAAGCGGCTCGAGCCTTTTGGTTGCATTATCTTATACAACTCTAAGCATAAAAAAGCTACTGTTTCGTATCCTTTCTATTCGTGTTGTTGACCTTGCAACTACTTGTGACGCTCTTGTGGTTTGTTGTGCACTAAATGAGCAAACAAGGCACATAATTAACAAGGAAGTCATTTTGGCATTAGGAAAAGGAGGGTTTATTGTCAATGTTGGAAGAGGGGGTCTTATTGATGAAAAGGAATTGGTGAAGTGTTTGGTGGAGGGCGAAATTGGAGGTGCTGGTTTGGATGTGTTTGAGAACGAGCCTCATGTTCCTGAAGAGCTCCTTAAAATGAACAATGTGGTTTTATCTCCACATTGTGCTGCTTTTACTGTGGAATCTACGATGAATTTGTGTGAACTTGTGGGAGGGAATTTAGAAGCCTTCTTCTCAAATAAGCCCCTGATTACTCCAGTTGAATAACTTATCCTTTTGACAACTTGGTACCGTGTGGTACAGTTTTATCTCATTCCTGCGATAATTCTTAAGTTGTAAATGACTTTGTTCTATTCCAAAAACCTTCTCTTGCAAGTGCATTTCAAACTGTTTCGATCAAGGGGAGAAGGTAAAGTAAACTTCGTTTGGATCAGTTTTTTAAGTCCCTTTTAATATGGGAACTCTATCGTGCCATTATTCATTTTCCTATTGTAGTTAGATCTTGGTTGTCTTTGACAGCAGTAGAAGTTGTTGCTAACAACGGTTGGAAGGTAGTGATCTAAAACCAAATCCAATTGTTAGCAACAAAATTAATATTGATTAATAAAATGCCCGTTTCCAACCTCATTTATATATTTTCAATTACACATAGTCAATACTTTTGTTGTTGAGCACTTTTAATATTATGCTTTAGATTCTCCTGCAGCATGTTTTATTGAAAGCAAGTGTGCTTCATTATTAGAAAATTAAAGGATAAAATGTGCTTTAGGTTCTCAATTTTAGATCAAAATTGGTCTATATAGTTCCTTTATTTAAAAATAATGATTTTGGTTCTCATATATTTTATAATTGGTGATTTTTCCTTCACCCTAGTATTTTAAGTTTCCTAAAGAAGGACGAAATTCACAAATTATAAAAAATGAGAAATAAAACCATTGTTTTTAAAATATTGAAACAAAGATCAATTTTAATTGAAATTTGAGAG
>QUWT01000567.1:0-38997 GCA_004329165.1 Spatholobus suberectus | reverse complement strand
TTCTACACGTTTGAGGACTCTTAATCTACTGAGCATAAGTCAATTATGTGATAGTGTACATAATGTTTCCTTCAATAAGGATGAACGTTGGTGAAAAATATGGATGAATCCCTCTTGTTTTCCGCAAAGAAGGAAAACAATCTTTACAAGATTGATTTAAGTGATCTGCAAATCAAAATATATCATGCCTAGTGTCCATCAAAGAGAATCAATAGATTTGGCATAAGAAATTTGGACATGCAAGCTTGAGATCAAAATCTCAAAGCTGAATAAGCATAACCTCGTGAGGTCTTCCAAATCTTATATTTAAATACGATGTTCTCTGTGATGCATGTTAGAAAGGGAAACAAGTTAAAAGTTCTTTTGATTCGAAAAATATTGTTTCCACTTCTAATCTCTTGAACTATTACATATTGATTTGTTTGGACGTACTAGAATAGCCTTACTTGGTGGAAAATGATATGGATTAGTTGTAGTGGATGACTATACTAGATGGACATGGGTTATGTTCTTAAAACCCAAGGATGAGTCTTTTAGAGTCTTCTCTATATTATATAAAAAGTTCAAAATGAAAAGGATGTTGCATAACTTCAATTAGAAGTGATCATGGAGGAAAGTTTGAGAACAACAATTTTCAAGGGTTTTGTGAAGAAACGAAATTCTCCATAACTTTTTTGTATCTCGTACACCCCAACAAAATGGTGTGGGGAGAGAAGAATAAGTTATTGCAAAAATGGCTAGAACCAGTTAAATGATAACTCTACTCCATAAACACTTCTGGGGTGAAGCTGTAAACATAACATGTTATTTACAAAACTAAATATTTATTAGACCTATCCTGAAAAAAACACCTTATAAAATTATGGAAAGGACGAAAACCTAACATAGCATAATTTCATCCCTTTGGATGTCAGTTTTTCATTCTAAACTCTAAGGACAATCTTGAAAAGTTTGATTCTAAGTATGATAGTCGAACATTGTTAGGCTATTCTGAAACGTCCAAGGCATATAGAGTTATAACTCTAGAACCTTAATAGTTGAAGAAGCCATTCATGTAAGATTCTAATGACAATAAGCTTGATAGAAACTATTAGAGCTAGATGAGTCTTTCGTAGATATGAAGTTGGATGATTGCAAAGAAACCAGTGTCCAAAACACCTTTGGACAGCTCATTAAAGGATGAACCAAGATAGCCCATTGGACGGAACTAGCAAATGAAGAATATCATCCAAAAGATCAAATCTTAGGGGAAGTACGTGATCTTGTCAAAACTAGATCAACCTTCAAGGAGCAAGCTCATGCCACTTTGATTTCTCAAATGGAACTAGTGACGGTAGATCAAGCCTTGTTGGACAAAGGATGTATTAAGGCATTGTAAGAAGAGCTAAACTAATTCGAGAAAAATGATGTTTGGAAGCTGGTCTCTCTACCCAAAGACAAGTCCATGATAGGAACAAAGTGGGTATTCAGAAACAAGTTAGAAGAGGCAAGTAAAGTAGTTAGAAACAAAGCTAGACTTATAACTCAAGGTTACTCATAGCAAGAAGGTATAAACTTCACTGAAACCTTTTCACCTGTAGCTCGGTTAGAAGCCATTTGCATTTTACTTTCATTTGTTGCTCATAGTAACATGAAGCTCTATCAAATGATGTAAAAAGTGTCTTCCTAAATGGTATAATAAATGAAGAAGTTTATGAGAAACAAGCTCCTGGTTTAGTGATACTTTTCCTGAATATGTTTTTAAACTTAAAAAGGCTTTATATGGACTCAAACAAGCTCCTAGAGCTTGGTATGAGAAACTAAGTTCTTTTTTTTTAGAAAATGGTTTCACAAGAGGAAAAGTAGACACTATTCTGTTTCGCAAAAACATAAACTCACATTTTATCATTGTACAAATATATGTGGATGATATCATGTTCGGTGCTACTAATGAAGCTCTATACAAAGATTTCTCTAAGCTTATGATGACAGAGTTTGAGATGAGTATGATGGGTGAATTAAAGTTTTTCTTGGGATTGCAAGCAAAGCAAACAAGTAGTGGCATATATATACACAAACAAAATATGCTAAGAAATTACTTAAGAAATTTAAGATGAATGATGCCAAAGAAATAAGCACTCCTATGCATCCATCTTTAGTACTTGAATTAGACAACACATCTAAAAAGGTAGACCAAACCACATACAGAGGTATGATTAAGTCTGTACTATATCTCACTACGTTCAGACTAGATATTATATTTAGTGTATGTTTATGTGCTCATTTTCAATTTGATCTAAGAGAAATTCATCTTACTGCTATTAAAAGAATATTTAGATATTTAAAAGGAACTATTAACCTTGGTCTATGCTTTAAGCCAAGTAAAGTGTATAAGTTAGTTGGTTTTTGTGATGCTAGCTATGCTAGAGACAAAATAGAACAAAAAAGCATTAGTGGGGGATGTCCACCTCATTGGAGGCAAGTTTGTTTCCTGGGTTAGCAAAAGGCAAGGAATAATTGCCTGATTTATAGCAGAAGCAAAATACATATCAGTAGCTTATTGTTGCTCACAACTTTTGTGGATCAAGCATGAACTAGGAGACTATAGTATCTATGAGAGTAAAATTCCTATTCTTTGTAACAATATTGTTGCCATCAATCTTTCTAAAATCCTATATTGCATTCTAAAGCTAACATATTGAAATTAAACATCACTTTTAAGAGATTATGTTCAGAAAGGGATTATTGATATTCAGTTCATTAACATTGAAAATCAGCTAGCATACATATTTACAAAACCCTTTCCTGAAGATAAACTCATCCATATAAGAGAACGCTGGTATGGACTTTATAAAGGAATGAATAATTTCATGTGCATTCATCCAGAGGACTGACCGTCCAATGGAATGTAGCGTCCATTCTCATAACAACGTCCATTATGCATGCATCCATTATAATGAATATTAAATGTTCATAAAGCATTGATATTATCATGTATGTACAGTCATGCTTTATTGACAATGATTTGAAATAAATGCGTTATTCCTTATCTGAGTCACATCTGCGGTGCAATTGACAACAAAACTGTGCATCTGCCTAAACCCACATTTATTGCACACACACACTCTCTCTCTCTTCAAAATTTCAAATTCCACCAAAAATACAAAACCCTTCGATTATTTCCTCAACACTCAAAACTCTTATATTACCCTTTTATAAATACAAAACTCTAGCTCTCTCTGATATCTCTATCTTCTTTCGTCTCTCAAAAATCTTCAAACACTCAGACCCTAAAACTCTTATTCTTCAATCAATCAACCATGGCTGGCGATAAGGCAGACACTACTATGAAGGCTGTTGCTAGAGTGGAAGGCTCTAACTAAGGGGAAGCCAAAGTACCCGTGGAATACAAGTTTGACATTGACGCCTTCAATGGGTGTAAGTGAAGGACAATCTCATAAGGTGTAGGATTCTCAACTATTTCTGCCTGAACGAGGTAATCTACCCAGAATTCATCAGATGCTTTTAGAGAACTGCTGAGTTTATAGGCAACAGTGTTGTTGGCACTGTTCTGGTAGTCAAAGTAACAATTGATCTTGGGAGCATCGCACAAGCCATTAGGTGTGAATGAGCTGACTCTTGTATAAAGAATGGATGGGAGAACAGTTATGGTGGCCACGATATAGTAGATGCTACTTTTATGGGACCAGAAGCTGAAGGAAATGTGGAATATAACAAACAAACGAAAGGAAGGAAGGTCTTTCAACAGTTTCTAAATAAGGGCATTCTCCACAAGGTAGGGTCAAAGGATAACGTTACCTTCCTACATTGCTTCACCTTTTTCCATATGATTATAGGGCAATAGTTCAACCTTCCACACCTCATCCTAAGCAACATAAAGGGAAAGGATGTGATTGATCAAATTACCTACTTCGCCCTGTTGAACAGAATATTCTGGATGCAACATGTGTACCACGAGTTCTTCAACTTGTTAGGTATTGAGCAGGTCAACATCAAACAACTAAGTGGTGGTCACAAGGTTACTCAACTACTCTTTAGACGAAACAATGTAAGTTAGATGAAGGCTAGGTTTGTTTTGAAACAAATTGAAAGGACATAAAGGCCTAGCAATGTACCAAAAGAAGAACCTGTAGAATTACCTCAACAACCAAGAGAGGAATGAGTGGGACAATCTAAAGAACCACAGGACGGTGATGCACTATTCATCTAGCCTATGTCTGTGACTTTAAAAGTTGCATCGTCCAAAAGACAACTATCCAAAAGTAAGTCATCTAGACAACCTGCAACATCCAAAGCCACCAGATCCAAAACATAACAAGAACATGCACCAAAAGTTGTCCTTCCTCCTTCTACCATTCCTTCACTTGTATAGCTAGCTAAGAGGAAACTCAGGTTGCAGTAAGAGTCTAATGATGATGATGAATCAATTGCTGTCTTGCTAAAGAAATAGAAAACTAAAAAAGTAGCAATTCTTGCTACTCAACCTAATGAAGCTTAAATTGAGGTTGGAGCTATGAGAAAAAGGATATCTAAAGTCAAGATAACTATTAAGAAAAGCAAAAGAAGTAAGTTGTCTACCCCAGATTGTGGTGACAATATTATATCTATCTTTGAATGCAATTTTTTGACTTATACTTACCGAGCCTCCTGAGCCATAACCAGACCAAACAGTCTCCACCATCCAAACACAAACCCAAACACAAACCCATGAACCCTTACCATCCGATTACCCCCATGGTATACACCAACCCTCTCTAAACCTGAACCAGACATGCTTCTGCCTAGTGATGATGGTTATATGTGCAATATTCGTGCACCTAACTTGGACAAATTGTATCTATTTGGTAAGCCACCAACCAAAGAAAAGATCCTATATGAAGAATGTTGTACTCCAAAGCCCATTCTCATGACCATTGTTAGCCCCAAAACTAGTATTAATTTGGATATATCCTTTGCATATGCTGGACGAGCAGAGAACTTGGCTTTGCAAAAGAAAAAATGGAGGTTGTTGCATAAGAAGAAAAACAAGCAAAATCTTGTGGACTCAAATGCCATTATTTTGCATCCAGAGCCTTATCCTAAACCAGAATATGGATTTGACTACTCTCTAGTTCCACTAAATCAATTCATCCATGAGTACATACACAAGCCCTCCAATGATTACCAGCAGATGCCATTGTAGGCTTTCTTCTAAAACCTTTCATTAGAAGGCGGTATCCCAAAGTCTTTAATGCCTGACGCTTTGATGCACAACATCTTGGGATACTTCAACACAAAATACCTCTTTTGGATGATCTCAAAATGAAAAATAAGAAAAAATAGAGGGGCAAGGTAGAACAGAATATTCACATCAGGGCAGCTGAATTGAAATTTCAACCTTTGGACCAAACAGAAGCAATTTTTTTCCACTCCATTTGAATAGATGTTCTGTGCAACAATAAAGAGCTCTGCCAAGCTAATATTTTAGATATTCATTCCACCTTCACAAAATGTTTAACAATGAACATCAGTTTGTATTCAACCTGACCGCATTTGTCCAAGGTTGCATACCTTGGACGTGAACAAAAAAAGGTGAAATTGTTGACAAAACCCCCTTCTTTGCCACTACCCTCCAGGGTCAAGCTTCAATAGTACAATTAAGTTACCTTAGAGTGGTACCTGTCCAAAAGATTAGTGCAGGACATGGATGCTGATGATGCTGAACGATTCTAGCATCCATATATGTGGACACGTGAGCAACAAGCATCCAACATTGGACTAATTAAGCAGGACAAGGCCGATACTCAAACGCTACAGGATGGTAATTACATGCAGCTTCCAGCTCCTATATTTCACTTTTTAACACATCTGCTACCTTCCTGAATTCAGCTGACATTTATCCACTCCTCAAGCCTGAAACATCCATTTTGTATGCTATAATGGATGCTCTAACTAACACAAGTTATATGCAAACACCCTTCCCTTGGGAATCCCTTTTCCTACGATACTAGCATCCTTGTCCATATTATACCCATTTTCCTACTTACAAATTCCTAGAAGCATCACCTCCTCCCTCTAATGAAACACCTAACGCTTCACCCCAATCTCCTTCACCCATACCTTCACCTCTACTAGCATTCCCACTGTCGTTATCATCCCTCAGCCAACACCTCTTGTTGATCCCGTCATCTAAGCCTATGTCACTGCACAACTCCAACCTATCATGACCCTTCTACAAGAAATCCTCCAAAATCAACAAGAGATCCTACGCACTCCTCAATCATCTCCTCCACTGCCTCTTTCTAACCTGTAGTGACCATGATGGCTAACTCTTTGTCTCTTTTTGCTGATGTCAAAAGGGGGAGATTAGAAAGGATATTTTTTTTGAGTTTCTTATATTCATTTAACCTATGTTAATTGATAATAGTTGTTTCTTTCATGCACAACATACATAATATAATCATACATATTTGATTTGAATATTTATCTTGATTTACCATATTTGTTCTATATCTCTATGCTTACATTTAGACTTCTCTGAGTTTTTAATATGTATTTATTTTATTTTTGCTTTGATAGAAATTTTAGACTCAGGAAGAGTATGCTCGAGAACCTATTTGGTCTCTTTTTATCTTTCTTGTGATATATCTCTAGTTATAAACTTAAAAATTTGCTAAGGTTTATCATTATCAAAATGGGGGAGATTGTTGAAAACAAAGACAAATGAAGTGTCCAATCCCTCAAAGTTTTGAAGATAACAATAGTTATTAAATTTTAGAGTTCTTAAATATTTGCTTTTAATTAGCTTTTTAGATATCGCTATACAGTAAAAAGCTTTTGAAAGCGTCAAATGATGTTTTATGAAATCTAGGGTCCAACGCGCCACTTTATACCAAGCGTCCAATTGCTTTATTTAAACATATGTGCTCTTCGCAAAATCATCCAATGCCTTATCTGAGATGTCTTAAAATTCAACTAAGTTTTAATGTTTCAATCAGCTTATTCTTGTACGCCTTGAAACTAAAGTTTTATTCCTTTCTTATGAGATCCCATGTTCAAATATCTCACATTAAATGAAAAGCATATATTTTTTGTGTGTATAAGTACAACTTTGTAGAAAAGTAAGTCAACCTATCAAGCTTCCAAACCAGATTAAGGAATATATAGGAAAAGCAATTCTAAAATGTAGAACTGCACCTCCTACTTTGGTGCAAAAGAAAATTTTGTTTTTCTGTCTCATCTGCAAACTTAAAACACGCACAACTATACATAACAAAGCTTTAGAATGTGTCTTTAAAGATTGAAGCTTGTATATCTCAACAGCTATCTCCTCAAAGGCTATATATATATATATATATATATATAAAAGTAGAGCAACTGAGCAACAAATGAATAAAAACAAAATCTCTTTGTTGGACAATCTTGCAAATTCTTTTATATTTCATACTCTTTGCTTAGCAAAGTTTTGTAATCGCTTTTAAACTTTCATATTCTCACATTGTGAGTTGATTTCTTTAAACACTTTATTTGTGTTGTGAAAGCCTCGAGAGGCTTGGTGATTAAAGAATACTTGGGTATTAAAGAGTACTTGGGTATTTAAAAGATCTTGGGTTAATCACTGTTGTAAGGCTTGAAAAGGTTGATAAATACTTGCTTGTAATCAAGAGATTGGTTAGTAGAAATCCTTCAGGATGGACGTAGGTACTGGATGTAGCTTAAGTTGAATGAACCAATATAAAATTCCTTGTGTGCTTCTCTTTCCTTATCCTTACTCGTATTTCTTTTATTAGTGCCTTTTTGTTTGCTGTTAAAGTTTTGCAAAAAAGTTTTTTTTAACACACAATTCAACCCCCTTTCTCATATGTTCCCCCTTTTTTTCAATATATATATATATATATATATATATAAACCTTGGATGAATTATATGTACATTTAATGATTTTGAATATTGTTATTATATTTTTATATATATTATAAGTATTGTTGTTTTTTCTTGTAGAGTTAACAAAGGGTTGAAATAGGTAAAGCTTTTCATTTTTGTGTGTGATGGGTTGATTTTAGTTGAAAAACTATTGTTATATATACTTTATTTGTAATCGCTCTTAAACTTTTATATTCGCACATTGTGAGTTTATTTCTTTCAAACGCTTTATTTGTGTTGTGAAAGCCTCGAGAGGCTTCGTGATTAAAGAATACTTGGGTTTTTAAGTGATATTGGGTTGATCACTATTGTAAGGCTTGAAGAGGCTAATAGAATACTTGCTTGTAACCAACAGATTGGTTAGTAGAAATCCTTCTGGACGAACGAAGGTAATGGATGTAGCTCAAGTTGAGTGAACCAGTATAACATTCCTTGTGTGCTTCTCTTTCCTTATCCTTACTCGTATTTCTTTTATCAGTGCCTTTTTGTTTGTTGTTAAAGTTTTGCGAAAAAGTTTTTTTTTTTTAACACATAATTCAACCCCCCTTCTTGTGTGTTCCTGTTTCTTTCAATATATATATATATATATATATATATATATATATATATATATATATATATTTATATAAACCTTGGGTGAATTATATGTACATTTAATGATTTTGAATATTGTTATTATATTTTTATATATACTATAATTATTGTTTTTTTCTTGTAGAGTTGACAAGGTAAAGTTTTTCATTTTGTATGTGATGGGTTGATTTTAGTTGAAAAACTATTGTTATATATACTTTTGTGTTGGACATAATATTTTATACTATATACTTTATTATAATTCCACTTTTATGTTTTAACTCGTTCTATTTGATTACAGAATAACATTCAATGATCATAAGATAAAATAATCAATAGCCTCCCACAAATTGTAATATACAAAAATGTCATTACACTATAATCACATATAGTATTAGGATATCACCATGTGCGTGAATCAACTGACGTGGGGTTGTTCCAACTTAACCAGTGGTCTTTAGTTTGAGTCCTGGGTATACAGGTGCATTAAATATTTAGATGGATAGCTTTATCCCCATAGTGGTCCTACCCAGCTCAAGTAGGATTATCTCTCATGAAAAATACCTGTGATCTTTACTAAAAAAGATAGTATTAGGATGATTTACACGAGATTATTATTTTTCATTTAATTATTTTGTTCATAGATTGAATTACCTTGTCTCAACAAATTGTTCTCAAAATTAAAAAATGGCTTAAATATGTTTTTCGTCCCTGTAAATTCACCGCCTTTTGATTTTGGTCCCTATATTTTTTTATTTGGTTTTCGTCCTTACCTTTTCCAAACATTTCTCTTTTAGTCCCTCCCTTCAGTCTCCGTTGGAAAAAGATTATGTGGCTGATGAAAATGACATCATCTAGTGTCACATTAGCAAACGATGATGTCATCAGGACTAAAAGGAAAAAGTATATATTTGTAAGGATTGAAAACAAAAAAATATTATGGGGACTAAAAGCAAAAAGTGACATATTTGTAAGGACTAAAAAAAAATAAAAAATATATAAGGACTAAAATCCAAACGTGACATTTTTGTAGGAATGGAAAAAATATTAAACCTCCAACTAAAAATTAAAATAAAATAAATGTTTAAATATTAAAATACTCTTTATACCCATCTCTACACCCTTCTTTTCTTCACCTCCCTCTATCATCCTTCTCCAAGCTTCATCCTTTCTATTTGGTTTAAAATATGGTAGGTGATGGTTCAAATTCTAGTTGTCTGGTGACCCAAACTGTGGAATGAACATTTTTGAAGTGAGATTGACTTAACCCAAAGTCCATGGGCAACGAGGGGGTATCTACAAAGGCACTCTAATGCTTAAGCTAGCAAAAAACCCACTCAAGGTATATTATAATAAAAGCATGCACATTTAACAATGATGCTTGAGGTATATATAGTTGATGAGAATGAGTTGGATTTCCATATTTAGATTCTATGGCTTAGGAGGAGGATCCATGGCCAAGGTCCAACCCCCTTTAACACATAGACTATGAACAAAGGCACTCAGGATTAAAGTCGTCTCACAGTACTCCAAGAATAACATGTACCTCAAGCGTCATTGTTACAGGTACATGCATTTATTACAATATACTTTGAGTTTAATTCTTTGCTAACTTAAGCATTAGAGTGCCTTTGCAAATACCCTTTAGTCGTCCATGGAGTTTAGAGTTGTGCAGTTTGGGTTAAGTTAATCTCACTTCAAAAACATTCATTCCACAATTTAGGCCACTAGATAGCTAGAATTCGGACCATTGCTTGGCACACTTCGAACCAAATAAAAGGGATGAAGCTTGGAGAAAGAGAGTAGATGGAGGTGAAGGAAAGAGGATTGCGAAGATGAAGAGTATTTTAATATTTAAACATTTCTTTTATTTTACTTTTTAGTTTGATGCTTAAATATTTTTTTCGCCCTTACAAATATGTCACTTTTTACTTTTAGTCCGTATATTTTTTTTTTCTTTTTTAGTCCCTACAAATATGTTGCCTTTTGCTTTTGGTTCCTATCATATTTTTTGTTTTAGTCCTTACAAATATGTACCTTTTGTTTTTAGTCCCTAATGACATCATTGAGTGCCATGTGGCACTTGATGACGTCATCACCATCAACCATGTCAGCTTTTTTGTAATGGAGACTAACGGAAGGGATTAAAAGAGAAATGTTTGGAAAAGTTAGGGAAAAAAAACCAAACAAAAAAATTATTAAGACCAAAACCAAAAGGCAGTGAAATTACAAGGACGAAAAATATATTTAAGTCTTAAAAATCAAAAATATTAATTTATAAAGGGTAATATGTATTTGGTCCCCAAACTTTTTGCAAAATTCATTTTTAGTCTCTAAACAATTTTTTGACTAGTCTTAGTTCCTCAACTATTTAGTCATTTTCGTCAAGTATCACTATTAAGTAATGATGTGACAGTTATGTGTAAAAAATTGGTAAACTATATTTTTAATCCCTCATCTTTTCAACAAATTAACTTTTAGTCCCTTAATAATTTTTTGACTAGTCTTAGTCCATCAACTATTGTCTGTCATTGTTTTTAGTCCCCTTTATCAAGTATCACCGTTAAGTGATTATATGATAGCCACATTGGCAGCCATGTGACTTGCCACATGATGGTAAATTATTAAACGTAATTGAGAAACACAACTTGTGAATTAATAATAAGTTACTTCCATTTCATAATTTATTATTTAATTTCAAATTATTTGTGAAAAATAAAAAAGAATGTGAAAAAAACCAAGCATAAAACATAACTTGTGAAACTTTCCAAACCCCCAACCTTTGAACCCTTCCAAACCCCAATCCCTAACTCCACTTCTTAAACAAAAGCTAAACCCTTCCATGTCAATCTCACTCTTGTTAAGATTGTGACAAGTGAACAGGTCGTGCAAGTAATAAAGTGAGAAAGTAGGAATATTGTTTTCATGAAGAATGTAGTTTAATAACTCAACAATCAATGACTTACTCTTTTAATTTGAAAAGAAAAAAAGAATTATGAATTTTTGATTTATAATATAGAAACGAAGAATGCAATTAAATGATTTTAGAAACTCAATTAATTAAAGTGGTTATGAATTAGAATCCCTTTAATTTTTCTCTAAGGTAATCTCTTTCCCTTTTAAATCCCTTCTTGTTTTGTATTTCACATCTAATTTCTCTAATTTAGTTTAACCCTAATTCCTCAATCGATAAACCCTTTATTCCCAATTATGAACCCTAATCCTTTAGGTGAACAAAATTAGTAATAAGCATTAGGAGAAAGAAATTCACACAGATGTATATAATCTATCCTTATCCCTAGGCTCAAGAATTGTATAGTCAGTGAATTGGAACAATCTAAACCCTAATTTTCCAATTAAAAAATTTAGATTACGGATCAATTTTTTTATAAGTGTCAATCATGAAAAAGCATTAAGAGCAAATTCAACGACTAAATAAACATAACAAAAGAAGGATTCAGAAAGGAAATCAATTATAATAGACTCAAACCAAGGTTCATCCTAACCTAACCCAAAAGAACTTAGAAACCCATGGAGTTATTAAACATAAAACAAGGAGAGGAGAAAGATAGGAAGAAAGCTATGAATGTTAATAATTGAACCCAAATTCTATAAGATCCAAAGCTAGAGATAAGTCTCCAAGGTCTTCCTCGCTTCTAATCCTAAAATGAGTTAAAGAATGTCGTAATAATGTGATTTCTCCCAATATATAGTAAGTTTGGGCTTTTTGGATTGTTAAAACGTGTCTAGCCCATTAAAGAACTAAAATTTAGAAAATAAAAGTGCCTTAGTGTCGAGCGGCAATGCTGGGCTCCCTTCCTTTTTCATACTTCTCTTTGCCTTAGCGTTGGTCACCCCTTCCATTATGCACGCCTTGTTTTTGGATTTTTCTTCATTGTGGCACTAGGTGCCCGCAGCTAACAATTGTGCTTTTTGTACTCAAATGTTGTCCTCTTCTTTTACTAATGTTTCCTACATTAACAAACCTAAATAATTAAGTAATATTATGCAATTTTCAAATAAAAACCTTAGAACATTAATCACACAAAATTCCTTATTATTAAGTCATTTTCTCATCAATTTCCATTAAGCTAATGCAAATATCATGTAAAATAGGTTTATAAATCAATATGAATTGTAGATTTATCAGCTCCTACAAACCCTTTTGCTCTACAGACAACTTCATGCACACAGAGCGGACATTAGGTGGCAAGAAAGCAAGGTGACGACGACAGGTTTCGATGTCATGAAAAAGAGGGATGAAATTGTCTAAATCAAAGGGGGAAGAGGCCATGTGATAAGGTTGTGGAGCGAGTGGATGCCATGCGAAGAAAAAGATTGATTTTCTTGTTCACTAAAGATGATGGTGGCTCAACGACAAAGATTGTAACATCCCCAATTTTAGGTAATAGAAATAAGATTATAAATTATGGTTAAGGTTGCTCATATAATAGTTGTCTTTACGTTTTGATTTATAAGATAAGATAATCGGACCCATACGGGACGCTGAGGCCTAAGGTGGACTGAGGCCCTCCAAGCCTAACACACAGTCAAAGTTTATATATTAGAGGGAAATAAGAGTTAGAGAGAGAAGAATAATAGAAAAGAAAAAGAAGAGGGAAGAAGAGGAGAGAAAGAAAGAAAAAAGAAAAGGGGAAGAAGGAGGAAGAGATGGAGAGACCCAAAGATCCTACTTAGAGCTCATCCCCGCACATCCCATAAGGTGAATGCATTCCTATAACCCTTTTCTCTTCATTGTCACCATTTGGATTATTTGTCTTCCCCTTTGAGGATCAAACCCATAACACTATTTATAAGGTTATGGGAGATGGTGATTTTGCATAAATCTAAAGTGTTTATGTTGGGGTTTATCATTAGGAAGCATAAATGATCATGATTGGTGTGTTTGTTATGAGTTTGGATGGTTGTTGGCCAAAAAATGGTCGTGGGTTGTAGTTATGCAAACCCTTGCAAATTGTAGAAATCACAGTTTACGCTAAACATGAGATCTTCTAACATTAAGCGTAGGACAATAGAGCCTGGATCTAATGCCTAATTCTCTAGCGCTAAGCACCAATCTTCTAACGTTAAGCTTGAGGATATCAATATCCTCTCTGCACAAGTGGCACTAAGCGCCAGTCTTCTAGTGTTAAGCATGAGGATATCAATATCTCCCCTGCATAAGTGGCGTTAAGCGTTAGTTTTATAGCGCTAAGCTTGGACCTTCCAGAGAATGGGTCTAAAGGTAAAGCAAAGTGGTGTTGAGCACCAAGGGTCTAACGCTAAGCGTGGCCCTCTAAGACACTAGATTTGATGTCTTAGCTTCGAGTAAGGGGTTGCAAGCTTATGCTGCTTTCTATGCTATTTTCTTATATGATTGTTATTACTTGGATGCCTTATTTGGATCTGTATCTTGTGGCTACTATGTTGTGTTGCATCTGCTTAGGATAGTTTATAAAAAATGATACACCCTACGTATTAAGACACTTAAGACACCATCAGATGCCTCCTTAGTAAAGATGTGGAATTTCCCCTAAGTTTATGAAAGGATTTTACAAAAAGAGGGGTTTTAAGAAAGATGTTTTAAAAGAAAAGCTATGCTTTCAAGAAAAGTACCTCCTTAGTAATGTTAGGACCTCCTCGGTACCAGTCATGTCCAAGTCTCACACTTGACATACTATGGTGTACAAATCATAGTGAGGATTTTGATGTTACTAAGGGGAAATGATGTTCTATTCAACTTTAGATGAATTGTAAGAGGAAAAGGCTAGGAGGCCCCCTAAGCCAAATGGGGAAGGACCATTATCTTCTCAACGTAGAGAAAAAACAACTTTCTTCCATAATGGATGAACAGGAAGGAACTTCTTTGGTAACAGAAAGTAGTTCAGCCACTTTGATAAGTGGTTGTAAAAGGTCATAGCAAGAGGGGATGCCTATTGACTGCTAGAGCTCGACAGAAGAAAAGGCAGAAGTTAAGCGAAACCTAATAATAAAGATAAAGAGAACTACACAGGATAGAAATAAAACTAGTATAGGAATGATGTGAATGCCTATGTGAGGCGTGTTTGATCCTGTTAGGTGTATATGGATGTGTATACCTAGTTATATATGAGTTAAGTTAAGCCGAATCAAAGAAACCTATGTGCTTAATGAAGACTAAGTTTGTGATAACAGTTACCCACTGGCTATGTGAGGGGTCTACCCTAAAGAGAATTCATGTATAAAGCCTAAAAGGGTGAGTAAAGATAAAGATAAGGAAAGGTAAGCCCTTACTAAGTGTCATAGGAAGTGAGATGTTTAGGAAAAGCTAGAAAAAGTTAAGTGCTCATCCTAGTGATGGAAAGATAGTTGTCTAATGTGTAAGAGTAGCATGGGTCAATAGACCCAAAGCTTAGGCCCATTAAAGAGTATTAACACCCAAAGTTGGGTATAATTAAGAAAATGAGTACAAAAGGTAAAGATTGAGGGTTTTAGTGAGAGGTTAGATCATGGGTATATAAGAAAAGGATCTCTAGAATAGATAGTCAACCTAGAGTCCTTAGAGCATTCACTGAGATATTATGTCTAATTCCTTTAAGATTTCATGATATTTAGGTTAAGCAGGTAGATGTCCCAATGGAGGAGCTTGAAGCCACTTGCATAGAGAAGATGTTGAGCTTTTTATCTCCCAAAGCATTGGAGTGTAGTTTATGTTTATGTATCTTTCTTTTATGAATTGTACGGCGCCTTGTGCCATGAGTTTGTATTAAGTATTGTGTTCAATGTATTAGTAACTAGTTTGTGTAATTGATGTTTAAGTTTTAATTTTCGTGTAGTTTTCTCTTATATTCTTATAATTTTAAACTCCCATATTTAGTAATATAAGTAGCCAAAAGGTAATACTCCTTAGGGTGTTACAGTAATAGGTTCATCAGAGAAGAGAGCAAACAGAGAAAGAATAGAAGAAAAGTTACATGAGAAAGGGAGAAAGAGATAGGGTTTTGGTGGTGGATGTAGGACGATTATTGTAACACCACATAATACCAAAAGTTCATATCATAACACCAGCCTCAACGTCTCAGCGGCTCACACTCTACGATACTTCACTTTGTGACACTTCACTCAACTTCGTCCTTGATTAGAACCCTTCACCGGTCAGAACCCTCCATAGGTAGACCTTTTCGAGACACCGACAACCAACTCTGATATCACTTTGTAACATCTGGCCGCTTTTAGGATCAATGACCTTCTCCATAAACCAACAGAAGACTTTTCAGCATGTTTTGTCCTCACTCACACGCTTTTTAGGAAACTTCCAAGGAGGTCACCCATCCCAGAATTGATCCAAGTCAAGCACGCTTAACTGTGAGTTCTTAAGTGATAGGCTACCAAAAAGTATATGCATCTTGTTGGTATAGGTAATACTTATTAATTCTTTTAAGTTATCCTCAACCGTACAGTCCTATATTTGTACAACCTCTAGATCCTTCTTATTCTGGTGTGTATTTGATTTGTTCATGTATCCCTCCTACTAGAAGCCTGCTAGGAGCCGCTCCTTGTTTGTGCATTATCTCTTTTGCATCGGTAATCACTCCTTGCCCTCGTCAATGCCCAAGATGTTACATGCCCACCAGCTTCCGCTTGGTTTGTCCTTGAACAACACTATACTAGGAGAGAGACCCTGCTCGGATACCATTTAATGACACCACATAATACCAAAGTTCGTATCATAGCACCACCCTTAACAGTTGACGTCTCGGTGGCTCACACTCTACGACACTTCACTCGGTGACACTTCACTCAACTTCCCCGTTGGTTGGAACCCTCCATCGGTCAAAACCCTCTGTAGGTAGCCCTTTTCGAGACACTGATGACTAGCTCTGATACCACTTTGTAAAACCACATAATTCCAAAGTTTGTATCATAGCACCGCCCTCGATGTCTTGGCGGCTCACACTTTATGACACTTCACTCGGTGACACTTCACTCAACTTCCTTGTTGATCAGAACCCTCCACCGATCAAAACCCTCTGTAGGTAGACCTTTTCAAGACACCGACAACCAACTCTAATTTCACTTTGTAACGCCTGGTCGTTTTCAAGATCAATGACTATTCCCACAAACAACAAAAGACTTTTTAACATGTTTTGTCCTCACTCGCACGCTTCCTAAGAAACTTCCAAGGAGGTCACCCATCCCAGAATTGCTCTAAGTCAAGTACGTTTAACTGTGTAATTCTTAAGTGATAGACTACCAAAAAGTAGATGCATCTTGTTAGTATAGGTAACACTTATTAATTCCTTTAAGTTATCCTTAACTATACAGTCCCACACATGCACAACCTCTGGATCCCTTTCATTCTGGTATGTATTCGATTCATTCATGTATCTCTTCCACTGGAAGCTTACTAGGAGCCGCTCCTTGTCCGTGCTTTATCTCTTTTGTACCAACGATCATTCCTCACCCTCGTCAGCGCCCTGGATGTTACCATTATGGTGCTGTTTTGGTGCTTAGGGTTTTGATTCATGGGGTTCTTTAGTGTTGTTACTTGTGGTTTTGATTTATGGGTTCAATGGTTTGTGATTTTGCTTATTTTTGCTAATTTTGCTCACTGTGGGTTGTTATTTTGTGTTTTGGATCATGGTTCAGTGAGTTGTTAATTTGTGTTTTGTGAATTGTTGATTTTGCTTAATGTTTCTCCTTGTTCATCTTTTTTTTTTTTCCAACTTTTCAAATCCCTTTTTTGGAGGTTCTACACCGTTAGAAACTTTTAGCGCCTTATAACACTAGTTTTTATAATTAAGAAGAAAAAATAATAAAGGAATGCTATTTTGTTAAACCATAATTCAAATCGTAACAATTAAATAATATATAAAAAAAATTAAGTAAACTTTGTTCAAAGAAAGCGAAGAAAAAAAGAATGGAAGTTTACCTAAAAAAAATTATAATCATTTCAAATAGTCGTATAGATAAGGAAAGATAAATGGAATCCAAATAAAAAAGATTAATCCAAAAATGAATTAAATAATTTAACATATAAGGAATAAGATAATCTAACATTAAAAAAAAAAAAAAAACACTTCTTGTATATACTATATAATATTTAAATTCAGTTAATGTTAAAAAGTAAATAAATTAATAGTAAAATTTTTAAAAGGAAAAAATTAAAATTATGAAAATATGCATAATTAATTTACTTAAAATATGCAAATAGTTAAAATTATAAAATTGATATTCATATATAATTAATTCAAAACTTTGAACATTTCAAAAAACAAAGTTAAGATGTATGTTATTTTTTAAGAGAGAATAGAGAAAATAAAAATTATATTGGAATGATGACAAGAAAAAAAGTCCTGCATTGAAAGAGGTAGTTGAGCAATTATATAAGTCAGAAAGACTCATTCTTAATATTTTAAGATTTTGGATTATAAACATGATATTCAGTTCATTTGTAGAGTTTCCTTGTACTTCGTTAACGGAAACATCTCCAATATTTTATCTACCTCATATTTTCTAACAAAAAATAAGTCACTTTAAAAAAATATACCTTAATTTAATATATAAGGTAAATAAAATGAGTCTTAAATGAAAAGGAGAAGACCACTTATAGAAAACATTGTCTCTATTAAACACAATATTTTTCATTCTATAAATGTGATCGATTCAATTACAAGAGTCCATGTCTACAGTCCAAATGATAATATATTATTATCCATTGGTTCTCAAATATAAGAAAAATAAGTCACTCTTGGAAAAATATATAATAATTTAATATATAAGGTGAATAAAATGAATATTCAACAAATACTAAAAGGAAAAAATATCATGGATAGTGTGAATATTTTTTTAATATATAAATGTGATTAATTCAATTATATGCATTTAGCTCTATAATCCAAATGCTAATAGCATTTTATTCATTTTACCAACCACTGACATTGATTTTACGTATCCACATATGGTACTATTGTTTTAGTTTATAATAGTAAAATCATATATAGGAATTCTTTTAATATAATCGAGCCAAAATCACGAGTAGCTACAAAAAAAAAAAGAAGAGACTTTCGTTCATGAACTGATACATGTTCATTAGCATTCACATTTGTATATAAACATTGCTTGCCTTTCTTGCTATGAAAATACAAAACTATAGCCAAGCCACTGTTGAGTACTCCTTGTCACTAATCAACAATATGGAGGAAGTCACAGTGGCAATTGTAGGTGCAGGTCCTTCCGGCCTTGCAATTTCAGCATGCCTATCATATAACTCTATCTCTCACATAATACTCGAGAAAGAGGATTGTAGTGCCTCTCTTTGGAGGAAAAATGCTTATGATAGAGTAAACCTCCATCTAGCTAGCGAGTTTTGTTGTTTGCCTCTCATGCCTCACCCACCTTCAGTCCCAACCTTCCTATCCAAAGCCGATTTCATTCAATACATAGACACATACATTGCACGTTTCAACATAAACCCTCTCTATTGTCATTTGGTTCAATCTGCTGTGTATGATGAAGTTGGGAACAAGTGGAGGTTGAAGCAAAGAACACCCAAGAAGGCACCGTGGAAGTTTATGTGGCTAAGTTTCTTGTGATTGCCACAGGTGAAAACAGTGAAGGGTATATTCCTGATGTTCCCGGACTAGGAAGCTTTGAAGGAGAGACAGTGCACTCCAAATACTACAAGTCGGGTTCAAAATATGAATCCAAAGAGGTTTTGGTAGTTGGGTGCGGTAACTCTGGGATGGAGATTGCTTATGATCTCCATGAATGGGGTGCAAGCACTTCTATTGTCATCCGAAACCCGGTAACCTTTTGTAACTCACTCTTTCCATGCAGGGATATTATATGTTTAGCCATGCATAGCTTTCCATGTTTTACTGTTTTGGGTGTTTTTACCATAGCTTTTGACTTTTCCTTTTACTTAAAATGATTGGTTTATTTAAATTTCAAAAAGAAAACAAAAAGTGATTACGTGAATGTAGAAAAAAAATGATGTTTTAAAATTTTATTTGAAAATTATGTTTTTATTTAATTGTAATTATAACAATTTATTTAAAAGATATTTACATTTACAATTTTTTTGAAAATTACAAAATAACTTTTTAAAATAGTTAAAAATTTCATTCATTTTTAAATTTTAATATTTTTAAAAAATTAAATAAACATGCTAAAAGATTTTAAAAGAAACTTTTTAAAATAAAAGTAATTTTAGGATAAAAAATTAATTTTAAGAAATGAGTGTACGAAAATAAAATCCTAACTCATATATATAAAATTATTTACGTGTTGTGTGTGTATAAAAATAGAATTAATGCTTAAAATTAAAATTTTATGCTGTATTCCAAATTTACTATTTAGATGTAACATCGAAGATTGGAAGTACATAAATTATAAATTTGGCATTGATAAATATTTATTATACTAATAATAAATTTTTTAAATACAGTAATATTATAATTATTATTTTAAAATAACAATTTAAAAATATTTTTTAATTTTTCAATGCTATCCAATATTATATTTAAGAGTAATGGCTTTAAATTTCCTCCTCCTAGACCATTAATATTTTTATGATTCTATTTGTACGACTTTCAATCCCACTAAAAAATGACTCTCATGAGGCATTTATTACCTTTGACTCAAGGGGTGTTTGCGAAAGCATGAGAGTGATGTCATTGAGCATGTTTTTGTCGGGTTGATTATTTAACCACTATTCCATAAAATATAGATTGAGTTTAATTTAGTCCAACTTCACCCCATCAAAATTGACTTGGATATCAAATCTCATTTTTCTTAATTTGGTGAGCATGCATATACATAGTTGCAACAACTTTTATTTGCTACAATTTACACAATAATTGTTTATGAAAAAAAAAATTGACTTGTAGGTTCATGTCCTCACCAAAGAATTGACCCATCAAGGTATGCGTATGTTGAAACATTTGTCAATTCATGTTGTGGACATTATCGTTACCTTTTTGGCAAACATGAAATATGGTGATCTATCTAAGTACGGAATTTATCGGCCCAAATAAGGGCCATTCTATCTTAAGTCTGTTGTTGGAAGGTCTCCGGTTCTCGATGTCGGAACCATTGAAAAGATTAAGGAGGGAGCAATTAAGGTACTTAGAACCACGTTATACATAATGCTTCAGCACAAAAGAAATTATTTGTCCCATTAATGCAACTAAAATGATAAGAATTGAGGGACATTGGAAACAATGCAGGGTTTGATACACTATGAGGTTGTGTGTTTACTTTAGGATTTTTTTTTCGTATATAGCAAAAGAGAATAAATATTTTTTTTTGGAAATAACATATTCTTGAGAAAGTTACTTAATGAATTAGTGAAAATAAATTTATTAAACCTTCTCATAATAATTGATGATAAATATATTATTTTAAGAAAATTAAATTATATCCAAACAAAGTTTATAATTTTTCAGAAATCTTACTTTTGAAAATATTATTTCGAGAGTAGTAATTTAATTTAGAATGAAAATTTTCTATACTAAACACTTTAAAATGGGGATTAATTGTGGATTTTTCTTCTTGTTAATTTGTACCCCCAACAGGTAATTCCTTCTCATATAGTGAGAATTGAGAACAAGAAGGTCATGTTTGGAAACAATGTGGAAAAAGAGTTTGATGTGATTGTGTTTGCTACTGGCTATAGAAGTGTAGCTAATACATGGCTTAAGGTATGAATAGAACTTGTAATACTCTTATTTAAATTGTAGTTATTAATATGTTTTTGTGCATTTTTTTCTTTTTTAAAATCTCTCAAATGAGCTATATAATCTTCTACTACTTATATATGTCCATTTCTTCAAACAAAGGATAAGTATAAATAAGCATAGTTTGAGTTCACTAAATTGATAAATGTCTATTGCAGGATTACAAATATGCTTTAAATGATGAGGGGCTACCGAAAATGATTTTCCAAGCCACTGGAAGGGTGATCGTGGTTGTATTGTGCAGGACTATCAAGAAGAGGTTTATTTGGAGTCAAAATGGATGTCGAGGCTATTGCCGACGACATCAACCAAACTCTTACATTTCCTTAGGAATTATCTTTTATACGAGCCTCTACCATCCAATTTCAACAAATGGGATTACAGTTTTGTTGAGAATTTAGTGTTGGAGAAAACATAGATGCAACTCCTTAGGTGATTTTTATGTTGATCTTCAATCAAAATTAGAGTTTCAACTCAATAATTTGCATAATAAAAATTTGCATTAAAAGTCAACATAGATTACCGAGATAAAAGCCTAATTCTAATTGAAGAACAACACCAAAAACACTTATACAATTGTATGTAAGTTTTGTACTTTAGGTTTGAATTTATGTATTGTATAGTGATTGCCTGAAAGGACCTATCGCTAATGGTTTAATTAATACTAATATATCACATAGCAATGGAGTTGAGTAAAAAATTTTGCGATTTCCTCCCATAGTATCAATTGTTGGATGTTGAGAAATCCTAATTCCATTAAATCTCAAATCCATTATCTCTTAAAAGGCTTAAAGTTTCGAAGAATGCATCTCCTTGAATTCGTCTTCCATTCATATAGATGCATACTGTAACAACCCTACCTTCATTTTATAATTCTTTTACTATTATTTGTGAATTTACTTCTAAAAAATCAAGAAAGAATCTCAAAAATCTATTTTTTTGCATTTGAGTTCATAATTTGAAGAACTAGTCAATCGTGATTTTTAATAATTTTTTTGAGGTAAGGCCTAAAAAATGAAAAAATGTACACCACATCCTTTTTTTAACAGAAAGACTGACATGTGAAAAATGTTGAATGATAGTAAAATGTCATTTCGAGTCTGGAAACATGTTATATATATTAAAATATATTTTCAAAATTTTGTAGAAACTTTTGGAAATTCTTGTGAAAATGACTAATATGCCCCCAATTAACTACGAAATAAAACCAATATTTAGTTGACATCTAGATATAGTGAAAACTTCATTCTCAGTTCATTTTTAGGTGTGAAACTTAATTTATAATTACCATATAAATTTTGGAATTTATTGAATTAAAATGAATTTATTATGAAATTTTAACCTAAAAATATAAAATAATTAAATAAAAATTCAAAAAATTTATATAAAATCAATTTTAAATTTTATAAATTAATTATGGCCTTAAAATAATATGTCTACCAAGTTTCAAACAAAAATTCATTGATTTGATATAAAAAGTAATTAATTAAAGTTTTAGCCATACCGATCAATTTAATCGATAAAATTAAACAGAGCGCAGAGACCTGAAAAACCTCTGCAGCACGAACAGGTCAACTAATGCAGGGACTGAATTGAAACTAACATTTTAACACATGTCTAAAAGGCAAGACATCACTTAAGGTAAAGTCACTTAGGTGACATCACTTTAGACAACTCACCATCTAATTTTTCCTATAATTACCCACCCTTGAAGACAATTTTCTTCACTCCTCCTTTAGCCACCTTGCTAGCTGAACTACTCTCTTCCAATTCCTCCACTCTAAAAAATTTTTCTTACCATTTCATCCACCAACAAAGCTCCATCATCCAAATTCTACCACTTCCATCATCATCCTCCATCCAAGAAGCTTGGAAGCCACTTTTAGCCTTCATTCTTCCTCATATTTCTCCATCAACTTTAAGAGGTAATGGAGGGAGTGGGGGTGGTTCTCTTGATTTTATTATTTTCACATAGTTGGTGTAACATCCACTATATTAAGGAATTTGTTTATTTAAATTAATTATTAGTTAGTTAGGTACTTAAAAAGGTTAGGTAAAAATGTTGAGTTGACTAAAACCTTTCGTGTTTATTTTTTGCAAACATTTAATAATTTTTAAAAGCATTATATAAAGAACCATCATAAAATAAATCTCATTACACACACACACACTCTCTCTCCCCATATATATATATATATATATATATATATATATATATATATATATATATATATATATATAGGTATGTAGTCAAAGTACAGTCATCCAAATATATACAAATAAATTAGTTAGGAAGTCAGCCTAGATACCCACCCCATCTGTATATAACAAAATAATGACTTGAGTTGGAGTAGTACATACATATATTGCCTCCCCCCCCCCCCCCCCCCCCCCCCCCCCCCCCCAAAAAACCATAAGGTGTACAAAAAGTCAGCAGCATTGTCAATGGTCTTTACTGCAAGTCCTCTAAGTTCATGGCATTAGAGTTAATCATATCCTCTTCCTTATCATCAAAATATGCATGACCATTGGGCAGCTGCCCAATGCTGTCGAAACTACCTATGTTGCTGATCTCTGAAGAAGAAAAACCCCAACCATAATCCTCTCTAAGATGGTAGAAGGGTCTAGACTGTAGAGGAGGAGTAGGGATTGCCATGATATTCATATTTGGTGTGCCATTTAGCTGATAGCCCATCTACTGTTGAGGTGGTTAAGGATGAACATCAAACATGTTAACATTAGCCAACAAGGGTGGTGGAAGTACTACTCGAATAAAGCCGTCAGGAGCCGTAGTGGAAAGGGTCAAGGGTAAAGTGACCTCCCTAATAAGAAGCCAAACACCAAGTACAGGTGATGTGAAGAAAAAAGTAACAGGTCCCTGATAGATAGAGATTCCCATCATGGCATCATATCCCTAGCATTTTAGAGGGCTATATGCTATATGTATGTTTCCTATCTCGTGGAACACATCCATATACTCATACCACAAACATATACATATGAAAACATAGAAAGAAGTAAGGTTTCGCAAAACCTCATTCATTTTCTTAATAGGTTTAAAACCCAAAAACACAATTATCAAACAAACAAAGGGAAACCTAGGGTCTGACCTATGTTATCATGACTTAATCACAAACCTTTATCAAACGTATGGATCCATACCAATCTTTGATGATTTACCTTAACCATTAAGAATCACTGAAAAGTGATTGGGAGTTCATATAACCCCTCACAAGGTATAAACTCTATGTTGTAATCATCATCCTTGAGGAAAGGGCTATATGCCTATTAGGGGTATACACTCTACCAATGCTGGTGATGCTAAGCAGGCGTTAGGGTTACCAAGTTGGTTTACGTGATTTATCTAAGCTCAAGGCGCTAACCTGGCTGTTGGGATGTTTATAACTTAGAACCTTTACTCTCAAGATTTGAACAATGGTTCCTACCAAACTGTAGCTTTCTAGACACAGGTACTCATGCTTCTCAGCATAGTCCTAACTTAACAAGGGTTTTCACATGACTTTATTTTCTAAGTTTCATAACACACTCTCTGGATAATCCATCAAAGTTTCAAAATCACTTTCATAATGATATACTGATTATTCACAGAAATAATAACTTAAAAATAATTTATAAGCTCTAATTAGCATAGCAATAATTCATAAATTAAAATTTGTACACATAATTCATACTCGTACACATATACTTTTAAGGGTAGTTTCTCAATTTAATTTATTTGATTTATCCTTCTCCTTTCTAATTTTCAATTTAGATTACTTTAAAAAGTAGAACTTTCCTACCAAAAATATAGTTAGTATTATATGATAGTTTTCATAATTTAAGTATTGAGAGAAATTCCTTTCTGATGTGGAAGATTAGGCTATACTGCAACCACAGAGTATACTAAGAATCCTCTCTAGTATTTCTTTTTAGAAGTAAGATACTATAATTTGATACTTAGAAAGAAACCAGTTCTATATTTCCTTTTTAATAAAAAACCGTATGTACACCCACACACACATATTTATAGACACATGTATTTTTATTTTGTTTGATAAAAATATTTATCATTATTTAAACTTGGGAAAATATTTGTTATCAGCCTACTAAATTCTACTTCTTTATAAGCACTTAACATTTTCTAACTATAAGTTGCCAAAAATAATAGTTATATAGATGATTCTTTACACACCTTTTTATCATTTTAGGCTAGAAATAATCATTTGCCAATTATATTTAGAATTTATTAAAATAAAATTTGCTTCCTTAAATTTTCTAAATAGGGTTGAAAAGTCCACTTATTTTTAAAAACAAACCTAAATTTTATTTTCTTATTCTTTGGTTATTTTGCAAAATTTTAATTAATTCATCAATAACTAGAAGTTAACCTTTATAAAAAAATTAAAAATTCTTTCAAGTTCTTACTAGACTCCTAAGGACCAAATGCCCTCTAACCTAAGCCTTCATCCCATTATTTTTATTTCAAGTCAAATTTGTATACCAATTAAATAATTTAATTGTAGTTACTTAGTAGTTTAGTAAACATATTTAGTTGGAAGACAAGATTTTCTTTTTAAACTAAATAAAGGGTGGGCCAAAAGCCCTATGTTTTTTATAGGAAAGAAGTTTTGTTCCTCTTGATTTTTAATCCATTTCTCAATCAATCCTTATTTAATTTTGTTACATATTTACCATTCAACCAAGTTTTAAAAAAAATTTCCCTCTTGCTTTTCACCAATAATGGGCCAAAGGCCATTATAATAACAAGCCATCTACAAAGTTATTTTTTATATTAATCCATTAACCAATTAGTTTATCATCATCATTTAATTAACAACAATAAAACTAATAAATAAGAAAAAAAGAGCACTAATTTGCGGTAAACTAAAATAAAAATTTAACTATTTTAACCATTTGCATTATAATAGACAATCATTCATAATAATCAAGACAAATAATGAAGCATTGGTAAATAACAAGAGAACTAAGTAAATATAAACATAAATGACAATAAAGAGATGTAAAATAAAAATTAGCATCATAATAAAATTTAAAGAACATAATAAAATAAATAACAAGACAATAAAAGGAAATACCAAAGCAATAAAAATAAATGACAAATAAATAGAGGATTAATAATATAATTAACTGAATAATTAAGATTAGGGGAGAATCCAACAAAAAAACCCATTAAGAAAATATAAACGAAGCTTAACCACACTCCTCCCTTTATCTCAATTAGTGGTGTTGTTGGTATAATTTGAAGAAGTTAGAAGTGGTGGAGGAGGCTTGAAAACCTAGAACTAATGTATTTTGGCTTGGTAATATTTTCTTGAGATGGGTTTAAGGTGAGGACAAATTTTTCAAGACCTTGGCCATGGGAGAGGAGGGTCTTTGTTTCTGAACCAGCTGAATAAGGGGGAAGAAATTTGTGAAGAGAAGTGGGAAAGTGGGAGTGGTTGATGGGGTTTTTAAAGGCTAAAAATAATTTGATTTAGAATTATATTTTGTACCTAAAAATATTAAAATAAGTATTTTGAGTGTACTTTCCCCATGTGTAGTTGGAGACTGGTGTAAAGCTGAAGCTAGGCCAGCAAAAAATTAAAATTTTTATTTTATGTAATTATTATGTGGTAAAGTAATTAAATATTAATTTGTTGTAGGAAAATTGAATTGGATTTTTAGTGTGGATTTGGGCCAATCCAGCAATACCACGTCCTTTTTCATATTTTTATGAGTCTTCTAATTGTTTTTAGAATTTTCCCATTTATATATTATTTATAGTAATTATTTTGCTAGAATAGCTAATTAATTGCCTAATAAATAAAATTTTACTAAATAAATTTCAATTTCAGGTTTTTCATTATTTTTCCTTCAAAATAAAATTTCTATAATTAAAATATATTTAGCATAATTTTTCAAAATATTTTGAGGTTAGAAAATCTCTAGTTGGCTCTTATTGTTAACTAGGGGTATTTTGGTTATTTTACAAAAATTGTCTTAATAAGTTCTCAGAAAATTTCTAAAAATATTATTAATTATTTTGACCATATTTATAACTTAAAAATGAATTTATCCTATTATTTGGCTTTCTGGGGACGAAATGGTTATTTTACCCTTTCTTGGACTTCGGTTTGACAAAATTATTAAAAATATAAACTAAATAGTACTCACTAATATAAATGTAACTGTAGGGATTAGATTTTTGAGATTATCATTTGGTTCTCCAAAAATAAATATAGAATAAATAAATAAATAGTTCAAATAAGCAAAAGTAGAGGTGTTACAGTTGGTGGGAGGATTTTGCCACCAAAATCCTTTTAGTTGTCTTGATTTGTTGATTTTTGTATATATTGTTGGTGGTGGTAATGGATGAATCTATTTCTCTTCCTTTAATTTTATGATATTATTATGGACTATCTTCACCATGAGTGATGGATTAATGTTAGAATATTAATAGGTAAATTATTTTGATGATAAGCTTGTGTATGAAGTGTTGAAAATTTTTATTCATGGTGAAATTTGTCGATGGCTCACGACCATTTTTTTTATGGATAGGAATCTTGCTTAAAAATTTTCCTTGGTTCAAAATCTTGGAAGAAAGCTAGCTATGTTGATAACATTTTTTAAAGCCATGGTTGTTTTGGATTGAAAAACTCACGGTTTGAATAAAAAGACTAGGAGTCTTAACCAAAAGAATTTTTATCACTTGTAGACTTCAAGAAATACATTAATCTTAGTTAATAATTTACTTGTTAACGATAGGAAAATTTTACTCTTGATTTTGAACTTAGACCTCCAGGCCTTAATTGATTTTAAACATCTTAGTTAATAGTTACTCTTGATTACCATTAACAAATCATACAATCTTTTAGCAAGATAAAAAGCTTTTGATCCAAGTGAAATAAAAATTTTGAGCAACATCTCCCCATTATTCTCACTAAATTTGTGAGCTTGTAGGGGATTAACAATGAAACTTTGGTTCAATGGGAGCAATTTTATCAAATAACTTGAAGCATCTTACTTTCATAATAACAACTAATTTGGTCTCCTTAAAGAGAGTTTTGGATCTAGAAAAGAAAATAATCAAGAACATTTCATGGTTTTCCATGAACTTAACCTATCCTACTCATACCAATCAAAGATTTCAAGAGCAATATCAAAGCTTCTAACAACTCAAGCATCATCAAAAACATAAGAGAAGTAGAAGAATTAATGGAAACCAATCATGAAAGTGATAAGAAAATAAACATCCCACTCTCCCCCTTACCTTGAATAGAGGATGGTTGGATCAAAGCTTGAAAGTCTAAGCTCTAACGGAGGTTCTTCTTCCTTCAAGACTCCAAACCACCAAGGTAGAAGCAAGCAGAAGAAAATTTAGAGAGAGAGGGTTCGGCCAACAAGAGAAAGGAGAGGGGAATGGTGAAAAATGTGAGCCAACATAGCCTATTTATAGGAAAATTCGGTGGGCTATCAAATCTTATCCAGGATTTACCAAATCTTATAAGATTTGTTCTTATCTCTAACTAATGGAATCCTATCCCTAAGTAACTAGTGTCTGTCTCTAAGAAACTAATAATTATCCCTAAATAACTAAAGCTTATCCATAAGTAACTAAATATTAAATTAAGGTGTCATTTTCACTTGATTTTTATATTATTCTAGACTTGGATTTTGGGCTTGCGGAAGGAGGCCCAACCTACTCCTAGTTTTGACGTGAGCTACTAGGCCCATTTAGGGAACAATCACCAAAATTTTGTTACCTAGGTTTTCCTTTCACAATTACTTAGTAAACCTACATATTCTTAAGTTAAAATCTTACTGTAATTGGGTTTTAGTTTATAAAAATTTAAAAATTACTAATCAACTTTAGAACATTTAATTTTATACAAAAATATGACCTAGGGATTTTCTCATAATTTTTGAATGTCAAAAAGTCCCTATTTCGGCTTTTCTGGCCTTTAAGGGCATTTTGGTCATTTCACGCGAGAATTTTAGAAAATTTCCAAAAATATATTTTATTATTCTAAAGGCATAAATATAATTTTTCTAATTATTAATCTTTTTTTACCTATTTTTAACTAATTTAGAGATTTTAGGTGTAAAATGGTCTTTTCATTTGATTTCGGCCTAGGAAATTTTTATTAAAAATTTGGGCTAATGTTTTACAATGTTTCAGGCACAATGGCACAGTCAAAATTTTGAGATCATTATCTGATACAAAGATAAAAAACATTGGAAAATAGAAAAAAGCCAGTTAAGGAAAATTAAGGCGTTATAGATATCATATGGTTTACGACAATGGAAAAGAATGGAATTTATACATATAGGTACATCTAGAAAAATATAAAGGACTCAAGTGTAGAGATAGAATTGCTCAATAGCAATGACATGTTAATTTAGGATCATCAAGAAATTATTTAAAGTAGAGATATAACAACATCAATTGACTCAAAATTAAATAAAAGATTATTTAAAAACAAATTCAAATTCAAGGATTAATGGGATTGAACAATAATCCCATCGCTACCATTTTAATGTTTTTAAACTCCTCAAAAAATAGTACTTGTCCTCTTGATTGGCCACTTTGACTCTAAATGAGCTTCAAAGTGTTTAGTCCTTTCACCAACTATTAGTGATATTAAATCACTAATTATCATGTAACCTGCCTACGCATCACATGTACATGTAGCACATACTATTAGCACAACAGGTATACAACACTCGCATATACAAACACAAATCATGTAACCCTTTATATCTAGCATACTAAAAACAGGATGTTACAACTTATGTCTATTGTAGGATTACAAATATGCTTTAAATGACAAGGGGTTGCTGAAAAATGATTTTCCAAGCCATTAGAAGAGTGATTATTGGTTGTCTTGTGTGGACTATCAAGGAGAAGTTTACTTGGAGTTAAAATGGATGTCGAGGCTATTACTAACAACATCAATCAAACTCCTAAGTTACCTTAGGAATTATCTTTCATACGAGTCTCTACCCTTCAGTTTCAGTAAATGGGATTATAGTTGGTTGAGAAATTAGTTTTGAGGAAAACATAGATGTAGCTCCTTAGGTGTTTTTTTGTGTTAATCTTCAATCAAAATTGTAGTTTGAATGAAATCTAGTTCAATGAAGAAAAAAATTTCTTAGAAATACTTTTATTTAAAAATAATGACTGATATGTACTCGTTCAGTATACCAAACAAGGTAGGCTATGTAGATGCACATGCTGGGTTGGGTCGAGCATATACCTCGGCCCGACGTCATAATAAATGTGATTAAGCTATTAATGAAATATATCTCTAACATATTTGTTGGCCTGTAAATCATTGATCAAGATCATATATTGACAAGAATCAATAATGACCATAGGTAATGCAATCAACCCATTACTTGGAATCATATCTACAATTAATAACAATAAGCATTATATAAAAGGGTACACTTCACAGGTAAACCTAATTCCATTGCTACTCTTAAAACCTAGAATTCCGTCCTAACTTGAGCCTTTGAGCCAAGCTTGGTAAAGGAACACCCTAGTTTTTTGCAGGAATAGAACATAAGTGCTAGAAGTAGGGTCTAAGCCACTCTTGCCTTTTAGCCTTGACAGGGTGGTTTACGAAAGTCCTACATTGCTTAGGAGTCAAGGCCAATGGTAGTTTATAAACATCTTTCTCCCCTAACCCACCAAGGTGCCTTTTCAAGACAATACCGTGACGGCTCACCGAGTGTCAAAGCGGACAATACCTTAAATGCGATAACCCTAAGAATGTCAACAAACTTGAGGTCTTAAGGACAAAACCTTGATGATCCACTGAATGCCAAAGTAGACAATGCCTTGGATGCGATGACCCTAACAATGCTAACAGACATTAGGTTGAAACATTGGTGCTAGAAGCAGGGCTTAGGCCACTCTTCCCCCTTAGCCTCAACTAGGGGGTTTGTTCCGGTACACCAAAAAGTCTCACATTGCTTAGAAGTCGAGACCAAAGGTAGTTTATAAACACTCTCCCCTCCTAAGCCATCAAGGTGTCTTTTCAAGACAAAAACATGATGGCCCACCAAGCGCCAAAGCAGATAATACATCGGATGTGGTGACCCTAACAATGCCAACAGACTTGAGATCGAAACATGTATAATATAAAAATAAATATTAATAATAAGTATTATTTGGCAAAAAATATAATTTTTTAGTAAATCTTTAATGGTAAACAAAATTTGTTGATTAGCGTCATTATAAATAAGACGAAAGCAATAACAACACGATGATTAAATAAAAGGAAAGAAGAACAACTTATATAAGAATATTGATTAGGATTTGAATCTTCACCATATGTGTATGAAAAATATTTTATTAAAACAAGTTAAATACATTATAATTTTTTTTATATTTTGAATAGATTAATTTGTTACTTTATAATGACTATATACATCAAAAAAATTATCTAAGGAAAAAGAATGAAAACTAGTAGGATAAGTAAAACATTTTTGAACATAAATTTGGGATAAAATTTTACTTCTTTAATTCAAAAACATATTTATAAGATGTCTATATGAAAACAGATATAATATAAAGAGTAAATAGTATATGAATTGAAAATGTAAAAAAATTTTACATATTAATTAATCACAAATTATTATGTATAGTAAATTTATTAACATTTACAATAATTATTATAAAAGTCTATTGTCATGTGAATAATTAGCCGAATGACTCGACTAGTTGCTTCAACACGGTTTAAGATCAGACAATTTGTAGCGAGAAGGGAAATATGCTTCTTGACTAATGGGTTTTGTGACACCCTTTACCCCAAAAATATTTATTAATTAATTATTGCAAAAATAAAAAGTTCTAATTCGCGGAATGATGAAAAACACAAGTTTTTAAATTCCTTTCGCACGGTAAAGAACATCACATAAACTTATTCATCTCAAAAAAACTCATAAATTATCGTAACTGCTGTCCCATAATATTCATATAATTTTTGAATAAAACCAACACAAAACATAGTTTATAAAAACTTAAACATATCAATTAATCAAAACTAGCTCCGATGTCACATCTATCAGAGCTATACAAGTCCCAACCAATAAACTAAAAATAAAACAATAAAATAAGGCTAGTGCCTTCACTTCGAGGTCATTCTTTTGATCCTATGAAACTTCACCTGTACGTCAAATTCACATAGGAAAAAACACAAGGAAACAACAGGGAGTGAGATACATCTCACATTATACTTAAAGTGTAACAATAGAAATAGGTAGATCATATACACAATTCATACAATAAAACGCAATCCTCATTAGAAAGACACACCAATAAAAGAATGCTTATGTAGATGCAATGTTCCTCGGCTTCTACTCTGTATACATGTGGTACCAATCCTAACTCAAGAAAGTAGCCTAGGAGTACAAGCTAGCCATAAGCAAGCGCCATCAGTGTACGGATGCCTTCAACTTATCACTCTACACTATATTGATATTCTCTAGTGACTAGTCAGGGTTACCCAGCTTTCAAAGTATGTCCCGACTCCATAGGATCAGCACGAGTCATTGGAGTTTCTACACTAGGTATAATCACCCCCAAAGCCGAGATAAACAACCCCTCAGGGCCTCCACCATCCAAATACATACATACTTTTTGTCAACACAATCATCTCAAATGTTATGATGCATGTCTCAAACATACAATGCACATAAGTGTCTCTCTGGACCTTTTATTTACAAACAAGTGAGTCTCGTCCTCGCCTTTCACAAGCTAAGTCCCTCACAAAAGCGATATCACCTAGGCCCATGCTTGCCTTTCACAGGCTAGGTTACTTGTCACAATGATATCAAGTCGTATCATACAACTCATAGCATAATGTCACATGTTAAACACATTATACATCTCATAGCGTAATATACACAAGCCACAATCACTATACAAGTAGACCAACATTCATAACGTCATGTACTCACTCCCATTATCTCATATCATATTCCTATCTCTAAACAGTCTAATTACTAGTCTCTCAATTTAGTTTTTGATTTTCTAAACTAGTCCTACTACTCTCATACTCCAAAATTACTTCACTAATAGAGAACTCAATACAGACATGCTCAATGAAGCATGGGCATGTTAGATTAACCAATTTTAAATGCTTATTATGCTTAGTATTTGGCTTTATTGAATGTTTATTGGGCTTAATATTAGTGTTTTAGCTGAGTTTTGCATGTTTGGATTCAATTGGACTTTAATGAAAATCTTAATTAATTTCGGAGTTTTTATGGGTTTTGACCTTTGTCCTTATTTGGGTTATAACTTTGGCTATAGAGATGTGTTTAAGGTGATCTTGTTAAAGAAAAATCTAAAACTTTCATGAAGAATTTGTGAGCTGATCTGGCCTAGATGATAGACGAAAATTGACTTAAATTTGGACACGTTGCTTCCCGTTGACAGCCTGACATAGGTGCGGCATTTTAGGCATATCTTAAGCTATACACATTATTTTTAGGTGATTCCAAAGTCATTAGTTAGCTAACATCCAAGGCTACAATTATTATGAAAATCACAAAGCCTAATTCCATCATCTTCCTACTCATTTTTGCCCACTAATTTGACATTTTCAGTTAGGAAGGTAAGCATGGACGTGCTCACCACTCGGCGATTGCAAAATTGTGATTTTCGAGCATGAGAGCTTCCTAAGGCCTCTTTAAACTACCAAAATTCTATAAGGTCATGTTTATACTACCAATATAACCACATATTCATGCAATACACATGAAGAGTAATAATTACAATTCATACCAAACCCTAACATACAAAAGGCATTACAATCAACCCTTAAGAATTTAGTCCCAAGGATTCAAGGGTTTGGAAAATTCACATTCCCCTTCATAATCACAATTAATAGATACCTAAAACAATTGAGATCCAGGGCCAACCCCTCTACCCATGACTATTGTTACACCCACGAGCGAGATAGTTTCACTCCCCCTTACCTCGAAAGAAGCGAATCCACAAGAGGATAAAGATGGCTCGTCGGTAAATGCTATGATCTCTTAATCACGATTGTGGCAGCTCTTGTGAGGGCTCTTGCAGCAACTCTACAATGACATCACAAGTTCCAAGAGACAACAAAGAGTGAGATGGGGAATTAAGAATTAGGTCTAAAAGACCTAATAAGAGCTCTTAAAGATAAGTTGGGTTGTAGAAGATAGCAGACCAAGGCCCAACCAATAAAAAGGCCTAAATAACACAGCCTTTAGAAACTTTATTTATTATTTATTTTTTAAAACATTCTAATTATAAAACCCCTTTTTAATCTCCTTGTATTATTTTCCCAAAATACTATTTATTAAAATAACATACACAAGCATCATAGCCATATATTCATATATACATTTACAAGAAAAGAAATATAGGGGTGTTACAGGTTCCTAAGCTATTTTCAGGAAGCACTTGGTATAGGTGAACTTAGGATTGGATTTGTGAAAAAATAAATGTTGAAAGCAATAAATAAAGACTGTAAATGAAAGACAATAAATAAATGCGAAAAAAGTAAGATAAATAAGTTTGTTTGGTTTGATTGGTTGTGTTGTTTAAAACTTGAAGTATAGGAACTATTTATACTGTGTAATCAGATAACATCACAACAGCTATAAATTGCCTAGTTCATGGCTAAGATCCCTATTAGCTAGCATCTTACCCATTCGGCTAATCTTGGCCCTTAGATTGGTAGATCAAGGCTTCATTCGGCTGATTATGGTGGGTCTACTTGTCTAAAAGTGGCTCAAACTGCTCCTATATTTTAGGCATCACGATCCACTACTCAAATCTTCTAGAAGCTGCTATTAAACCATCACCCTTAGCCGTTGCAATCTATTGCCAACCAACTTCTATTTTTTAAGGATTGTGCATTTGACTAGTTTTAAACCATGCATGATCTTTTATCTCCTAAAAATCATGGAGAATCATGTCATTCCTTAAAGTCTTCAAAATCTCCCACACTAATATTCTCGTTAGCAAGGTTAGCTGAATTTTCCAATTATCTACCTACGCAAAACTAGCCGAATAGATTCCAATGCCAAGCTAGCTGAATTACTTTCACATAGCAACTTCATTTGGCGAAGGCTTAGTTAAACCAAATCCAGCCCATTCTCCTTAAATACTAATACCTTTTGTAAGCTGTATAGTCTATTCTTCAACTAGCTGAAGTCCTAATTTTTTGGGTGCCAACAATTGCCCCTTGCATCCTTTGGCTTACAGTTAAGGAAGTTGATAGGATGTACACCCTAGTTATTGATTTAGGTTGCTAACAACTTTAGCTTGACAAGCCCATTTTATTTTTCATGCATCCAAGCCCACCAAAATCTTGACAGGAAATAAGCCCCTTTCAATGTTATCTAAGCCCTTTTAAACTTGATTGGAGCAAGCCCATCAAACATCTCAGCAACAGGTATATCTTTTCGAAATCCAAACGATACCATTAGAGGCAAAACCTAATAGTCTTGAAGATTCGAAATTCAAATGGTAACTTTTCACTTAGCACTATATCAACCGTAGTAAATTCGACTCTTAAACTTCTTCCTTAGCATAAAAGCCTTTTCAAATTTTACAGCTTGACGCTTATCTCCTTTTCCTTATGCGGCCCTTTCTTTTCCTACCTCCACTTTCCCTTCTTAGACTTTCGCTACCCAGCACACACCATGTCATTAGACTTTGAAAATGATTCTTAGAACTGAACCCTCAACTATGAAATTGAATAGCACTCGAGTTCGCTTAGCTTCCATGTTGACCTAAAGGATTTTGAATCCAACAATGAAGAAATTCCTCCTATTCTTTGTGTCGAGGGAGACTTTTTTTTGTGGCTCCTAATTTTTCAGAGGTCAGTGCAGGCATGGTCTTTCTTGACCATTACTTAAATCATTGAGTATCCTCTACCTACAATTGCTAACTGGTTTAAGCCCACCAAATTTCCTACAGTTCTTCACACTTGGCCTCACCTAACCCAACCTTGTAATCATTGACTGATTTGAATAGCCAAACATAAGAGTGTTTCTTGGAAGCGATGAAGGATTTATGATATCAGCATGTTATCTCGCCACAAAGTAACCCTTAACTTAAATCTCATTTATAGATTTCCTGGCTTTTGGTCGACTACTATAAATGGGTTTGTTCTCCCATTCGGCATGATGAGCCCCATTCTGTTTGACGTGGGTCTTATAACTGAACTACCTATCTATCATCTAGGATGAACTTCTTTCCCAACATTTTGTGACCTTTGAGGATTTAGACGTTAAGTTCTCAAAACATACCAATAGTTATTCCAACTTTATCTCAGCCAAAGCCAAATCCAATGGCGAAGTGCCGGAAGCCAAACGTATCATATTCCTCTTATATTGGTTCTGCAAGTACTTCATTTGTTCGACATCCAAAGTCGTCGTCTCCAAGTATTCACACTTCATTTCTCTAATTACTTCAGGTAGACAACTTGCCTTGGGCACTCTTTTTCTTGCTATGCTGTATTGCTCCTTGCTTATTGTTAGGGTCATTTTTGAAGATTGTCGATTTAGTTGTCGAAAAGATATACATGAAAGCAAGCTACTTTTTCGATAAAACATAGATTCTATCGAAATACTCTATTTGACAAAAGAAAAGTTAGTATACAGAGAAAAGTTGCTCGAAAATATCTTAATCAGAATCTGTAAGAATTCAAGTAAAAAATCCCTTATTCGAGAAGAAAGCTACATCATATTCGAGGAAGTATTCTAGTAATGTTTCAACAAAGATCCTAGACAAATCAGAAAGACGTACAAAGGATATCATAATAACGTTGAAAGTAGTTACCACTCAGACGGTTGCATACAAATATCAACGTATTATGTAAAAGTTAACTATAGACTGTATACATGTCTTATTGTAGTGATTTTACCGTTGTGTAGAATATCTATAAATAGATGACCGCATAGCCATTATTTCTTGGTTCTGACATTTCACACAAATCCTGTATACCACACACGCCACATAAATGGCTACCGATTTCAAGAAAACGTGTATGTTCTGACCCATCTTTCATTTTTAATGTATTACTTTTATTGCAACTTCTTTTTTCGATAACTCCTTTCTTTTAATGATTTCCTCTTTCAGTCACTTTCATGATCTAGTTATTTTTTACATTTGTAACTTCTACTCAAGTAATTCGAAACATCTCGAAATCATATATTTACAAGTATTATGAATGAATTCAACGCTAATTCAACTTATAATACAAAACTGTAATGAATTCGAGGATTACTAAGAAATATGGACGAATCATAAAACATTAACAAAATCATTCTCAAATTGAAGTTTAACTGCTAGTTTCTAATAAAAAAATCCACATTATAAGTTTAGATTCTAAGCCCACTTAAAAATCTTTATTTGTTGGTTAGAATCTTAGTATGAAATTATCTATTGAGAATCGAAAACAACTTCGATTTCTCAACCAATTTCCCTATCAACACTTATGTTCCTAGAAAAAATTCCAAACAAGACAAAGTTTTGAATACTATTCTGGCCCACTTTGGTTTTTACAATTGGATTATGGGCTACTTTGGTGAATTCACTATTGCCACTCCAACCACTATATAGCTCATGTAGTTCGGCATGCCCGTGATGCCACCCTAGGTGATGTATACACGTCACAATCCGGACTAACAGGAAGGTCTCAGAATTCGTCGAGGCCCTCTTCACATCCTTACATGCCCGAAACTCTAACTTTACCCCTCCAATTAATCAACATCTCCTCCCTGGGTAGCTTCTGATAAGGGCTGATACTAACCAAACTGTAGGTTCGGTCCAAAATCGTATTATGGGCTGGGGGCGTATTTTAACAGCTAGACATTTGCTTTATGGGGTAAAGTTGAATTCGTGTTGGTTTGTAACAATAAAGTATCCATCAAACCATACAATCCACAGTTCTTTGCTCACCAATTCGACTTAATCCAAGGCATTCCCATGACCTTTGCAACCTTATCAACCCCTTTGGACTATCCTTCATTAACTGCCGTAGATATAGACGAGCTAGCTCGACACAATTCTTAATGATTAAACCCATTTCAATTTCTCAGCAATCAAGTGCCACTTCGACATTTGTTAACTGGTGGCCAGAGGTTAGAAGAATAATGTTTCCTAAATCAGTACCTGTCTACCTGGTTTGCATATCTGGAACGACCTTAACTACTTCTAGAGATGCAAGCATCCAGGAACCTGCTCCACTGTGGGTGCATCCCCCTGTTGCTAAGAATCAACCTGCCCCATCTTCCTCTAAAGAAAGACATCAACTGCCAAGAAACCCTTTGTTTTAGCAACTAAAGGGATACATCTCTGAGTTGGTTTTGTTGAATTGCTTTTTTATTACCTTACACATTTGGTTTATAGTTAAGCAAACCAGTGAACCTATAGACTTAGAAAACACTCCAGAATCTCAAGGCCCTATTTCAGCTCCTTCTAGGCGCTGCACTCGCACTTCAGTCACTGCTGCCTCAGCTAAAAGTACTCTTGCCAAGGTAATGACTTTGCATACCTTCTCTTCGCTCTTAATTCACTTTATCGTTGACGTTGTTTTCCTTCTTAAAGAGCCAACACTCCCTTTGTGGTGACTGTGGGAAAACCTAGGCAAAGGCTTGTGAAGGCCAGTACCCTTATTGAGGTCAGCTTACCATAATTCCTCGTTATGAGTCTTGTTGGTCAGCATATTGACACATTTTATCATGACAGTCTTCCCCTAGCAAACTCCACCAACGGTGACTTCTTCTCCAGCTGCTTCAGCTGCT